>JBANCZ010003472.1:0-12486 GCA_037040025.1 Sphaerogastrella javana | reverse complement strand
ACACTGTACAGCTGATTACTTTGAGATAATAAGAGTGTTGCTTAACAATAAATGGGAGGCATAATTTAAAATGAATATTACATAAAATATATAAATTACGCAAATTCCGTAAATGTGACGATAATAAAAAAAATAAAAATCCACTGTAAAAACCAGTTCTTAAATTTAAACAGCGGATATATGATGATTGTTTTAGTTGAATGTTTATTAGCTAATTACTGTGGAATTTGGATTTAAAATTTCAAAGTGTTAACAAAACTAAAATTGATTAAATTTTAAATACGTTTGGGGCATGTACCAAATCTATAGACTATCTGGTGGTCATATAACATTCCGGGATTTATCATAATTGTTGGAAACTCTGGATTATTCATTGCATCTGGATATTTTAGAGTGCCCATTGAGAAGGCACCATGTTTAAAATACTGGCATCCACCTTTGCCTGTCATAGGAACATCACCTCGCTCCTCATCCGGCAAATTGTTTGCCGTATTGAAGTGCAATCCTGGCTGATTGGTATGTATTTCCATAAAACGACCAGTACACGGATGAATTGTACGAGCCACTAATTTCACCTGATTAGGTTCGACGTTAGGGCAGTAGGTGTTGTCAAAGCCCTCAACTGGGCAATTCCGGACCTGATTCATGCGCTTGCCCAAGCATGTTAATGTGCTAAAATCATAGGGTGTATTTCGCAATGGCATAAATTTACCCGTAGGTATTTGTTCCATATTTGCATCGACTAGTGTTGCGGATTTAATCATGACCATGTGTTGGTATAGTGTATCCTTGCCACTATCATGTCCACCGAGGTTGAAGTACGTGTTATTTGATATATTTATGCAGGTGGGCGCCTTAGCACGTGCCTCAATTCTCAAGCCCAAGCAACCGTTTTCATTCAGCGAAAAATTTATATTGACTGTCACTTCACCAGGATAACCCTCATGTCCGTCCGGCGACACATGTTGCATAGTCACGCCATCCCTATGAATACCCACGACATCCCATATGACGCTATCGAAGCCCACGAAGCCTCCATTTAGATGATGCTTATCTTTTAAATTGCGTGATAGACAAACATCCTTGCCGCACATCGAAAACCGGCCTCGAGAAATACGATTTGCCACTCGACCAATGGTTGCCCCAAAATAGTTCTTCTGATTGCGATAATAACCGGCGACATCATCAAAACCGAGGCAAACATCAGCCAGTTTATTATTAAAATCTGGCACTTTAACACTTTGAATGATGGCGCCCAACGTTAGAATCGATACTCTCATGCCATTCTCAGAGACGAGATTGAAGCGTCTTATCTGTTCGCTTTTCTGTGTCATTGGGTTTAGAGCTAAACCAAATCTATCCTCTATGACTCGTACCATTCTGTGTCACCTAAATTTACTGTTTTACGAGTGAAAAATTTCAAAAAATAAAAAAAAAATCCAAATATAGTTTTCGAAATGAAATTCTTTTGTAAACTACAAAATAAACATAAACAAAATAAAAGAATTTTTAATAAGTTATTCCAAGCCCACTATTTTTAACGCCAAATTGTTCTTATTGTCGTTAAAATTCGTCCGAAAAAAAGGTTGAGATACTAATGAAAAAAGTTCAAGGGAATAAAAAATCTAGTGCTCATAAATTTTTTTGTTGCTAACGATGAACTTATAAATGTAATTGTCGCATTGTATTTCAAACATTTACATCACAAACAGTGCTCTTCAATTCAATTAAATTCAATTACATATATTAAAAACTTTCTCAGATTTGTATATTTACACAATGAATCAAAACAACATATTCACTATCCAATTAACCGACACTCAAGACGATAAATCGTCGCGTTCTGTGGTAATATTATATAGCTTAAGCAGGGTAATCAATGTATTTATGTGAATTTTATAGACAAGCGATTGGCAACATTTGTGTGGAAATCATTATTATAATACAATTCAAGAGCTTAGGAAACTTAAGAATTCAATTTTTAACAAAGAGATAGAATTAATCAATGAAAAATGTCGAATAAAAGACGAGGTTATACTCACACTGAGAACCTGTTTAGATAACTACAAATTAAGCCAAGTAAAGAATTCTGAAATGATAACAATATTAAGATCGAAATTATTCGAGAGAAATAAAAAATTTTTAGCTTTCAAGAAGAGTTATCTAATTCAGATGGCTGACCACGAAATTGCATTGGTAGAAAAAAAAAAGAAAATTGAAAAGCAAGCGGTGTTCATAAAAGAAAAAGATGTTTACATTGTACAGTTGCAAGATAAAGTAGAAAAATTAAGCCAAAATGCGGATGATTTTAACAAATTACAAGCAACCCTTCTCGAAAAGGATCAAAAGATTGCTGAATATGAATCTCTCCTGCAAGAGAATGAGCATCAAATTTCGTTGCTGTTATCACAAGTTGCCAATAACCTCAAGTCGACCCGTTCCGCCGCATTGGTTAACAAAAAAACGGATCAAGGCGAACCTTCCTTACAAAAACTGCAGGAGTCAATCGATAATGAAGATGCGTTGGAAATGAAAGTGATGTTTATTCCTCGCATTGGTGCTCTCTCAGTTTTGTGCCACAACTGTGCAGATAATTCCAATTGGGTGGTAATACAGAGACGTACTGAGAGCACTTTCGATTTTAACCGTGGCTGGTTCGCATTTGTTGATGGTTTCGGCGATATGGATGGCGACTTTTGGTTCGGTTTAAACAATTTACACTCTATGACAAAGAAGCAGCCGTACGAACTTTATATACATTTGGTATTTTGTAATAACGAAACCCGCTTTGCATATTATGATAATTTTACAATCGCTGGTAAGAATGAAGACTATAAGCTAAAATCTCTTGGCAAATATTATGGTAATGCTGGGGATGCATTACGCTCGCATGAATCAAAAACTTTTAAAACAGTTCGATATGATGCGGAAAACACAGTTAAGTACTGCCGTTGGTGGCACAGCGATTATCCAAATTGGTACGTACAATTCATTCCACACACCACATACCTCATACCACACATGATGCCTCCGACTCATCTGAGCACTTTCCAGCAATCTAAATGGATCCTACGATAACAAATCAGAGTTTGGCATCTGGTGGGGCAGAAACAATGAATCGTTCGTATTGGCAGAAAAAGTTAAAATATTTATTAGACCGAAGCAAGCATAAATTGGTTAATCAGTAAAAAAAAAAAAATGTCGAAATGTAAAATAAACAGTATTTTTTCACTTCCTTGGTAAAATGTTATGTCACGTTGTTCAATTGTAATCAAAAAAAAAAAAATAATAAAAAAAATTTGTAATTTTAATGTTGGGATAATTTTCTTTTTATTATGCAGCTCGACTTATGTCAATTTAGTTATTAATAAAATACATTAAAGAAAGACAAACTAGGAAGGTGCAATCATCTTCTCTGGACGCACCCAATCGTCAAAATCTCTTTCCGCAACGCCAGCCTTGATCGCCTCCTCTCTTATAGAAGTACAGTTCTGCTTCGCTGCCTTAACTATTTGGAATGTTTTCTCGAAACCAATATGGGGATTAAGAGCCGTTACAATTATTAAAGAATTATTCATGTTCTTGCTTAATTGACCATGGTTGGGCTCGATAACTTTTACACAGTTGCCAGTAAAACAGATGATGCCATCACCTAAACAAAAAATAATAATAGATTGATATAAATAAAGGAGAACTTTAAGGAACGGTAGTGAAATTAAGAATGACGGTGTTACGCAACAATTCACAACTTACTCAACAGCCGGATTGAACGCAGAATATTCGATGCAATGAGCGGCATGAAAGTATTCAGCTGGAAGTGCCCATTGGAGGCACCGATAGACAGGGCCACATGGTTGCCCATGACTTGGGCGCAGATCATGGAGAGCGCTTCACATTGTGTGGGATACACTGCGCCCGGCATTACCGAACTGCCCGGTTCGTTCTCCGGCAAGATAATCTCATTGAGACCACAGCGTGGTCCGGAGCTTAGAAAGCGAATGTCATTGGCAATCTTCATAAGACTAACGGCAATAGTGTTTAAAGCACCGTGAGTCTCTACCATAGCATCTCGGGAGCTTACGGCTTCAAATAAATTGGGTGCACATTCAAAAGGCAGAGCAGTCAGTTGAGCGATGCGTTTGGCGGTTTTCTCTCCAAAGCCAACGCGGCTGTTCAGACCGGTGCCAACAACAGTGCCGCCAATAGCTAGCTGATAAATACTCGGCAGGACAGCATCGATGCGGTCCACCCCATTTGATACTTGTTGGGCGAAGGCGCTGAACTCCTGGCCTAATGTAAGCGGCACGGCATCCTGTGTGTGCGTGCGCCCAACTTTAAGAATGTTCTTCCACTCGTTTGACCTGGCGAGGAGGACATCTCGCAGATGGAGAAGCCCTGGCCTCAAGTTTCTGACCACTTCAATGCCCACAGCGATGTGCATAGCCGAAGGAAAGGTATCATTGCTGCTCTGTGATTTGTTCACATGGTCATTGGGATGCACGGGATCCTTAGAACCCAAAGTCCCACCAAGCATTTCAATGGCACGATTGCTAATCACCTCATTAACATTCATGTTTGTCATGGTTCCGGAACCAGTTTGCCAAATGGGCAACGGAAAGTTGCCATCATCGTACAGTTTACCCGATATCAGTTCATCGCACACATTCGAAATGACCGAACTGATTTTAGGCTCTAATCCAAACTGTTCATTTACCTCAGCAGCAGCTTTCTTTAAAACGCCCATGGCTTGTATGAGGGATCTCTGCGCGATAGAGATACAGAGACAGAAAGGAGATAATTACAGAAATATGGAGCTTCAACCTAGTTAGTTACCGGCATACGCTCTTCGATTCCACCAATGGGAAAATTGACAACGCATCGTCCCGTTTGGGCGCCAAAGTAACGATTGCTGGGCACCTCCACCTCACCAAGAACATCGGTCTCAGTGCGAGACAGCACGTCCAAACTCGACATGTTGTTTCTATCCAAAAGTGATATCAATTACGTATAAATATATATAGGGAATATTGGTATATACGTTCGTTCAAAAATTTTTATAAAACTAATTCCATACAGACATTTAAGTTTGCTTTCAAAAGCAAGGGTTGCCACAAATGGAACCTCATTGAAAAATCTTTCCAAACACGATGGGATTTGCTTAAAAAGATTATCTTAATTTCGATAATTATAGTAACATATTTACAGCATATGTATGCATGTGTAGTAATTATTTGAATTATATTTAGTCGTAACATAGTGGGATCAATTTAATTATTCAGGTCGAAACATTTTTTGGGGTCGAATCCAATTGTCCAGATCAGCCTCTGTTACACCATGATTGATGGCCTCCTGGCGTAGTGTGGTGTCATTCGTGACTGCCGCGTTGATAATATCCGAGGCTTTATCGTATCCAATATTAGGAGTAAGTCCTGCTACAAGACTAAGTGACTTGTTCAAGTATTGTTCGATTGATATCTCACATGGCTTCGCCGCCTTTAGACAATTTCTACAGAAGGCTGTTATGCCGTCGCTCAAGAGACAAATAGAACGCAACAGATTGGAGCCAATTAATGGCATAAAGGCGTTCATTTGAAAATGCCCATTGGCAGCGCCGATGCTGACGGCCATCTGGTTGCCCATTACTTGGGCACATATCATAGTGAGCGCCTCACATTGTGTAGGATTCTCCTTGGATGGCACAACCGAACAGCCTGGCTCCTGGCTTGGCACGATCAGTTCCGCAATGCCACAGTTTGGTCCAGAGCTAAGGAAACGTATATCGTTACCTATTTTCATAAGGCTAACTGCCATCGCATTAAGCTCTCCATGGACCTCAACCAGAGCATCACGTGCGGCGCTAGCTTCAAATATATTTTTCGCAGCAACGAATGGCAGATCCGTTATAGTTGCAATTACTTGAGCGGCGGATTCACCGAAATTAGCATGGTTATTGTTGGTAATCAAAGTATCACCCAGCGGCAGCTCATAGAGACGCTTCAGTACCAACTCCAATTTCTTAAAATGGTTGACCATCATTTGCCTGAAGGCACTGAACTCTTGGCCGAGTGTTAATGGGTATGAATCAATCAGTTGAGTTCGTCCTATTTTGATGATATTTTTCCAGGCGTTCTCTTTGTCTCTGAGATCGTCAATGATTAGACGCAGTGCTGGGAATAGCTTCTCGTGCAGCTGCATGGCGGTAGCTATATTAAGAGCGGCAGCGAAACTATCACGAAAATTCTGTGACATATTCACATGATCGCACGGGTCAACGGGAACTTTGCTGCCCCGCTGACCATCCAAAATTGCAATCGCACGATTACTAATGACCTCATTCACGTTCATGTTGGTGTGAGCACCAGATCCTGATTGCCAGATTACCAGAGGAAAATGGTTGTCTTCATAGAGTTTGCCAGAGATGACATCGTCAGCCGCCATTTCAATGGCCTGACTGAGGCAGGCATCCAATTCATTCTCTCTATTCGCCACAGCACCAGCTTTTTTCAATATGCCCAAGGCTTGTATAATTGAGCGCTAAGGTGTTAGATCGACAACATTCGAAATCGGGCAGTAAATTGGTAAAACTTACCGGCATACGCTCCTCTATTCCGCCAATTGGAAAATCCCTGGCAGACCGCATTGTCTGTGGTCCATACAGCCGATCCAAAGGTACACACACAGGACCCAATGCGTCAGAATCAACACGATGGTCATCGTTAGTCAGACGCGACAGTTTGTACATATAACTAAATATTTCCTTTTGATCGAAAGACATTCTGGATGCAAATGTAGGCAACGTGTAGACCATATATCAAATGTATCTAGTGGATTATAGGAACTGTTCTGATTTATAATGAATGAACTGACTAGAAACTCGAATGTTAGCAAACTATTTTATTTAAAATTTGAATCTTTTCTTTTTTACATGTATATTTTGTATACATCATTTATAGTTACAGTACAATTGCCACATGAGTCTCTTGACCAAGAAATGTTTATAACTAAAATGAGCATAAAAATATTCCATATTCTTAATCAACATGAATTGTATTTTTAAACGGCAAATTTTGTTTTACGATTAATTGCGATAGCAGCATTTCCAGGACTCTTCTATGCTGAATTTGTAAATGGTCTCGTGATTATATTTCTCGCCTGGTTTGAGCGAAACTGAGGGAAAATTATTGTCTTGATTGTTCATGGAATCGGGATACTTTTGTGTTTCCAAACAGAACGATCCATGTTTAAGATAGTGGGTGCAGTTCTTGCCAAACATTGGATCATCTCCGTTCTCTTCATCGGGTAAATTGTTAGCCGTATAAAATTGTATTCCCGGCTGATTCGTATACACTTCCATGGCACGTCCAGTGGTCTTGTGCGACACTTTGGCCACCAAATTCATGCCATTCTCTGTGGTGCCGTCGTTGATCACAAAACAATTGTCAAATCCGTCGATGGGCTGATTATCAAACTGTTTGAGACGATCTCCAATTAATACAGGAATGCGCATATCGAAAACGGTATCATCGACATTGACCAGATTGCCGGTAGGTATTTGATTTTCGTCCGTCTCAACAGTCAATGCCGAGTTTATTTCGATAGTGTGCTCGGCGAGCGTCTTTGGACCGGTAGCATGTCCGGCCAGGTTGAAATATGCATGATTCGATAGGTTTACAACCGTAGGTTTGTCTGTGGTTGCCTCGTATCGTATACCCAAACGATTGTGATTATCCAGCCAGTAGGTAACAAGAGCAGTTAAAGTGCCAGGATAGCCTTCGGCTCCGTCTGGTGAGACGTGCCTAAATGTAATGCCCAGATCCGACTTATGCACTACCTCCCAAATAACGCTATCGAATCCAATGAAGCCACCGTGCAGCTGGTACGTATCATTAAAGTTCTTGGTCAACTTGTACTTGACCTCGCCCACATGATATTCGCCATTAGCCACACGGTTTGCAACGCGTCCCAAGGTAGAGCCAATATAGGCCGATTTCGATTTGACATAGCTGGCAATATCGTCGAATCCCAGGCATATATCTTCCACTTTGTGATACGCATCCGGCATGGTGACGCTCTGTAGTGTAGCGCCCAGCTGTATAACCGATACGGACATTTGATTCTTATTCGTCATTGTGAAGCGTCGCACCATTTCGGATACATTGGTGTAGGGATTCTTGGCCAAGCCAAATATTTCCTCCTGCACTACAACCATTCTTCCCCTGCTGTTGTTTTATTCGCCTTCCTGGAATTACAATTTTAATGTATAAGTTTAGTCATGTCAAGTCAAACTAAATCAAATGTCATCCATTCAAACTTGCCTTTGGATTCCCCCTTGAAAGTCGTTCAGGTCACCAATAATAGAGCAAAGTCAAAAGTCAAACCGACTGTGCTGCTCTCACAGCGCAAATTGAACTGATGCGCTTCATAGCAGCAAACCTATAGATATGGAGCACCCAAGTACACGGCTGATAAGCATTGTACTAAGGTATTATATGAGTACCTTAGTTAGTATAGGCGCCTGAGTTACCTCTAGATGAGTACTTATTACTGACTGAGATAAGCTTGTTAACATTTGTAGAAAGTACAATCAAATTACATACAATATAAATAGGTATACTTTAATTATATAGTCTTCTTTTAATAAAATCATCTACTGTTGTTTAGTAAATTCCTATAATTTTAGAGTGTACATATAGCAAGAGATACATGTAGTTACAAAATTTACAAGAGGCAAAAATAAATTACTATCGTTAGGTATATACAAAAGAATGGCTTTGCGATCGCTCCCTGTTTCACCAAAAATATTTACAATCGTCCGCATTCATCGATAAGCATCTATTAATACTTATTTATATTAAACAGACGAACGCCATGGAATTGCGGCAGCTTTGGCAGCGTCACCACAACCAAAGACATAAAATTCGCTATAAAATGTTCCGTATTATTGCGTGTGTAAAGGCAAGTTAATAGGAATCTGCAACAATATCAGAATTGAGAACAAAAAGATTAGCACCTCACAAAGATCTTTTCTTGTTCACATTATATTGCTAATAATACAATGGTGGAAGAGTTCTATGACGAATGTAAGTATAATATTTACATAGGTAAGATGTCCATACAGAAATATCATTAAATTACTCACAAAACAATTGGCACTGCTGTCAAAAATTTACGTGTCGGAGTCAGTTGAACTCCATCGTCGATTTGCTCCCAGTGTGTCCAGCGGCGATTGGGGTCATTCTCAATGCTCAGCCATGGGGCGCCTTTAATGATGTGCAGAAAATAAAGATGTGCCTGACCAAGGAAATGGAAACATAAAGACATGGAAAACCAAATCAATTTCTAGCCATAACTCACAGCATTATGCAGTAAATTGGTTGTTGTCCAAGCGATTGATATGGTTACAAAGGGCACTGATAACAGCAACAGATGAACAATGAGTAAACCGAGAAAGTACGCCAGCCAGAAACCCCGGGCGCTCAGCCATGAGCTGTTAGGATTCGTTTCACCATGTCCGCCAGCAATCGATGTCATTTTTCGTATATTATTAATCTAGCTTAAACACGGTGCCGACCAAAATAATGAAACACAACAATTGTTGCGTTAAAGTTGTGGCATTATTTATTTGGCAAATGCTGGTCACACCGTCCAGCGTAACAGCGCGATTTTCAAGATAAACGGACAAAAGCAAAAATGTAATCAAGATTCAACAAAATGTTGGTAATTGTAATCAAAGTTTAAATACTTTGAAAATAGACGAATTGTGAGTTAATATGCCAATGAAATGTTTTTTCTTTATACAAGTTAACTAGCGCTATTGAGCCGTGGCATAAGCATTGCATACGAACATGAGTAATTCACTTCATGTCAATTAAAACTGTGACTGGCTCTTTGGCTGGTCCCAATCGCTGTGAATGGCTCATTTACCACATTAGCGTTCTAACAAACGGGAAAAAATTGCAGAAAACGGTAGATGAGAAAATTTTATTTTTATTAAATGGAGCTAAATGTGGTTTATTTACACCATGCAATTGAATAGTTAATTAAAACCCATAACATTAAGTATAGGAATTTAGAAGAAGTGTATGAAAATGAGTGGAAATCATCCAAGTACAAGTTCCGGTGGGTACATGTTTTTTTCACTAGTACAGTACACTTTTTCGCATGCTATAAAAATGAAAATTTTTGTGTTATAGGCGCATCCGGCAGCCAAAATGTTGCGCCCATACCTAGCATTGAGGAGAAGAACAAACAAATACAACGGGAGACCCTGATGGAGAAAATACGGGCGAAGCACCGTATTAAGCCCAAGTCCTACGATGAAATTAAGAAAAATGTAAGAATGTATTTCATAGAGAAACATTATCCCTTAGATCCTGTGCATAAAGCGGCGCTGCAATCGACACTGGATAAACTGCAACAGTATATTAAGGTCTCAACACGGCATGGACTTGTGGAACGTCTGGAGAGTTTGTCCCGCCAGCTGGGCCTCAAGTTCATGGAGGATCAGCAGACGCTATTCATATCGACGGATATGTTCTATGTGGAAATATTGCTAGACACTGCCGGCAAGCTTAGCGATGTCAAAGTCCATCATGAATGCAAAATTGAACAACAAGGTGAAGCCAGTTCCAGCACCAAGTCCAATTCAAGTTCCCCGGAGCTGCTGAACTGCCTGATGGCTGGTGACTTTGCGGACTTCACAGTGCAACTGGAGGGTCTTTCGTCCATATACCAATTGAATGCAGAGCCCAAGGTTAAGAAGAAGGCCTTTGTGGCTCTGCAAGCAATGGAAACGGACATTAATACGATATACCAGCACGAATTGCAGCAGCAGACAAGCACTGATAGCTATGCCGTTATGCATAACTTGACAGTTGGTTTGGTGCTGCAGCGTCGTGGTGGGCATCCCATGAGAATTACTTACTTCTGTCCTCCACTGCATCTGCCCGAGTCTCCTGTTATTCCAGAGAACGCACCCAAAGAACCTGATAATTCTAGCAAAACCTTAAGCATTGAGGAAGTCATAAAGAGCCCAAGTGCTCTGAACGTTACTCTTAATTTAGAAGCCTCCTCAGCAAATAAGCTGCAAATCATGCCAATTGTTAGCTATACTAACGATTCGGGCCAAGAACAGCAGACGCCTGTCTATGCCCCACTTACACTTAACAATTCCATGCTGATGCCGGCAACGTATGTGCTGCGTCTAAATAAACCCTTGCCCGTTTGCATTGAATCTCTGCGCGCATTGGGACTACCCAACATACCGGAGACTTCACCAAACGACGGAGGACCGAAGACACTCATGAATTTGATTGTAGAAACTGCCTCAAAACAGGCTGTAAAAACCACGCAAAAGGGACTTTATGTCAATTTGAATAGAGAGACGCACTGTTACTTCGTAACGGACAATCGCCGCCTCCAGGGAACTATGGTATCCATACTGCCGTTCACAGAACCAGCACAGGTGCCCAAAATTATAGCGTTCCTCAAGAAGCACACTCTTTTCTACTCGCTTTTAGCCAGCTGCGTCAGAGAGCAGCAGAAACAATATAATGGTGAGATGTACACCAAAACCTACAAAAATTTACCTATTATAATTTTCGTTAAACTATTATAGATATGGATAACACTATTATATTGGAAGTAACTGCTGTTTCGCTGAAGCAGATCACTGTGGCGCTGCAGAATCCATACGAAGAGTCCCTGGCAACTGTGGATTTCATGCTGGATGAGCAGGGCGAGAATGGGCAGCCATGTTGTACCGTTTATGGTCTTAACAACGACTACGAAGCGCTCTCTCAGAAGCTCACCCGCGCCGTGCGTAAGGTGTATTCCATTCCCTTGACTATTTACAAGTTGCTAAAGAGCTGGGATGAGGAGCATCAGCAGTTGATGCATGCTTTGCTGCCACATCCACCAGGAGGTGCTGGCAGTGGCACCACTGGCGGCTTTAACAGCTCTGGTGCAACAGGTGGAGCTACTGGCTCCAGCAACTTTGGCCAGTTTGCCATGGAGTCAATGGCTGCAGAAGGCGCTAGTGGTAGTGGAAACCTAGGTCCAGGTACTTTCACTAGTGTCAGCAATCTCAAAATGGAATCGAATGTGCGCTCCTTGGCGGATGCATTTGCAGCGTCCACTTCTGCCGCAGCTGCCATTGCAGGACTTATCAATTTGAAACAAGAAATGGATCCAAACGCACCATCAACGAGTAGTTCCATGGGGCCATCCACAAGTGCAGCTGCGGCGGCTGCTGCTGCTGCTGCTGCAGCAGCTGCGTCCGCCGCCGCTGCCGCTGCAGTAGCTGCGACATCTGCTGGTGCTTCAAATTCAGCTTCAGCTTCTACCTCTGCTGCCGCATCAACATCGAAAGATCAGGAAATTGCGGACAAGTACAAGAATATCTGGAAGGATAAAACGCCCACCTTAAAGCACAGCGTCAGCATTACCCCCATAGCAGGGGATGGCAAACTGCCGCAACCGGCGCAT
>JBANCZ010003471.1:0-12489 GCA_037040025.1 Sphaerogastrella javana | reverse complement strand
TAACTGTAAACGTAACTGTAACAATTAACGGAATTCAAGAACAACAACAACAACAACGAAAGAGAAGCAGCAGCAGCAGCAAGCGCAGGCAGGCAGCAAAAACAAAAACAAAAGCAAAAGCAAAAGCAAAAACAAAGCAATTTTATATATAGACGACAGCACAAGGCAAAAGGTAGCACACACATACACACACACACACGCACACACAGTTGGAATCATGCACATACACACACACACACACACATACACATAGAATTTGACTGAATCCTAGAGCGCCAGTACGTGTGTGTGCGTGTGCGTGTGAGTGTGCGTGTGAGTGTGAGTGTGCTGCTTTATAGTGTGTTTCTGTGTCCCACTGTTTGACTGACTGTCCGTCTGTTCGTCTGTCAGTGTGTGTGTGTGTGTGTTTGTGTGCCTGCCGCTCTCTCCCTCTGTCTCCGTCTCCGTCTCTGTCTCTGTCTTTGTCTCTGTCGCTGTGTGTGTGCATTTCGTTTTGTTTGCTTACAAATTTATTTTTGGGGCCAAACAAAAATGGATATCGCTCTGCGTGGCACAGCTACAGCCACAGCTTCAACTACAGTCACAGCCAAAGCTACAGGAGCAGCAGCAGCAGCAGCAGGAGGAGGAAGAGCAGGAGCAAGAGCAGGAGCAACGGCATCTGGTAAGTGCTAGCTTAGCATTGAGAGGGAGAGAGAGAGAGAGAGAAAGAGAAAGAGAGATGATGTCCGTGTGTGTGTGTGTGTGTGTTTGCTGTCACTTGCCAAGACAAGGCACTAACAGACAGGCTACAAGCAGCTACACACATATGACTTACACACACACACACACCATCTCTCCCTCTCTTTCTCTCTCTATCTCTCTTTCTTCCTCTCTCTCCCTCTCTGAATAAGAGCAATTCATTTCATTTGCAGGTTTACATCATGCTGTCTCATTGGGCAACATTGAGGTCTCCACGAAGGTTTGTAAACAAACAACAAACAACAACCAACAACAACAAACATTAACAAGCATTAACAAAAGTAAGAAGCAGGAGAAGAAGCAGAAGAATGAGCAGGAGAAGACTAGAAGAAGCAGGAGTAGAAGCATTGGCAGTGACAGCAGCTGATGCCTAACATAATTAGTTAGTTTCAGAGTTCACAGATTAATGAGCAAATTTACATGACTAAGTAGGACGCAGGCCCATAGTACTTAGTACTTATTACTAAAACAAACACATATATGACACCAAAAGGTTCACCTAAATGGTTAAAGCTTAAATTCAACAGAAATCAATAGTTTCATTAGATGAAATGTTTTATCATAGAGACCAATTCTTCCCATATTATACACACTATATGATCTAACTAAATGTTTAACTAAATATATAGATGAAGTGTAAGTTCTATGTACTAGACAATAATTTAGAATAGGTAGGCCAGAATTTACAACATCTGCTACAGGAAAAAGTCAACCGTCTGCGTAATCAACCTATCAGATCTCTGATTCTGCAAGAGCTACATTTTCCAAATTTTGCCAAGAGCTGTATATATTCCAAACACATAAATATATTAAATTAATTTGAATTTTAATCACTATTTTACCGTCTAATCATATTAGCTTTAATATTTTGACTATATTAATCTGAGCTTAATGAATTTAATACCAGTTCAAAGGAACTTGACAGTTCTAAATTTAAAGCGACTTTAAACAAAGTTGTATTTATAAAAGAAACCTCATAATTGAATTATGTCTAAACTCAAGGCGCTACAGTGCGGCAAGGCGTATGCGTAATGTTATTAGGAGGATAACCATATTACGCCTTCACCTTGTTTTGCCCATAAAGCAGACCTTATTGCATTAAGTATAAACATAATCAAGAAATTTGCATATAATTACATTTTTTATTTAATTAAACCCAATGAAAGAGTGAAAAACTTTGAACGCTTTAAGTACAACGCTTATAGCAGGGGATAACATTTGTAACATATCTTAGAAATTTCAAATAGTTTTCGTAAGAGTGTATACATCTAATATTATATTCAAATCTTGTTTATTCCTGTCCAGGCCAACTATTCTAGTCACATGGATCGCAATTACGATTCTGAAGACGAGCACACGGGTCGTCGACGTCTACGTCATACACACTCCACCGAATCGCAGCCTCGCACATCAGTATACTCGCGCGGAGATATAAGAGAACAGGTGAGAGAAATAAATACTTATATATACTAAATGATGTAGTTGAGCCCATTTCTCTTTCGGTTTTTAGTACTGCCTTACAGATCGTCAGCTGCATAGCATAGAGCAGCGTCCACGTCGGGAGCGTTTCTTTGGTTGTTTATCGCGTCGTGGTCAGACGCAGACGGGTAGCTTTTTGGGCGGATGTGTGGGTCGTCGTGTGCCATCCGATGAGAATCTGGCTGCCTATGCACCCTTCGAGAAGTACCCACGGTTCGTATATAATCGATACACCGTTATTATATCGTAATAATAATCGTTTTTCACACTTAGCTACCAAAACAACTATACGGATACACACGAATTGGATAGTTCCTATTTTCGCCGTCAACCGGCATCGATTCTAAGCACCGGCAGCAAGTCCACTGAGCCGGATTTGGGCGGTCGTTACACGTGGATAGGTCCACAGATGCAGGCGAATAATAATAGCAGTGATTACTCGACGGAAACGAGGTATGTCCGATCTGATGGGGCGTAACAATCAACCTATACCCTATGCTTCCATCCACAAAACTGTAAATTGCTATGCCAGAACTGTCGCTATAACTGTCGCACTGTCTATCTGTAGTATCGCCATAAGAAACTTATATATATATATACTGACTAACTATACATATGCCTGCCTCTATATGTATATATACAAAAAACAACAACAACAACAACAACAAACACGATATCAAAACTGCCTGCATATCATTTATCGAAAAAAAACAAAAGATTGCATTGCTTATGCTTCTGTCAAGCTCTTTCTCTCTCGCTCTCTCGCTCTCTTGCTCTTTCGCTCTCTCGCTCGCTTAGCCCACAACTACACTGCAAGAATTTCTTTATGCATATCTATACGAACAAACAAATTGTATGCTGTAAAAATATTTTCCTATACTCTTTCGTTATTCATTCACCTACCCCCCTTTCTTTCTCTATAAATCAAATCGAATTAAACCACCAAAAAAAAAAAAAAACAAAAACAAAAAACCGAAAAAAAAACCAAATAATAATCCAATTAATATTAAAATCGAAACAAAATCGAATATCAAATATAAACATATATGTAAAAAAGGGCAACTTGTTGTACAGCACCACTTGAATCCTTTTACCAGGATATATTGCTACGGAATTATTATGTCGAGCTATGCGCTCCACCACATCCTACACCACCAACATCACACACCACCAATCAAATCGCTAATCTAAATGTTTGGTATGTAAAGTGAACTAAATCAAGTTAAGCCATAAATTTAACTTTAAACTTGAACTTAACCGTAAACTAAACCAAAATTTTAAAGAATTTTATGAAATATTACAACAAAATTTAAATGTGCGTTAAAAAAAAATCTAAAATCAATCTAAAAATAATATACATATACTTGTATATGTATATTGATATTTATATGACTTTTATTAAAATATATATATAAATGCTATGTGTCTGCACGTGTCTGAACGAATAACAGAGCTATGTTAGTATTAATCCGATATGTAAGAAATCCTCTAAAAAATCTCCTATTTAACTATGCATAATATATTGTGTTCCACAGTTCGTATCACTGCCCCACTTATGCCCACACTATGCCCACGCCACAGCACCAACAAGCGGGCGGAAATCCCAGGTGAGTCGTAGGATTCAGAAAATAAGTGGAACCTTTAAATCAACTATAGATTCATCAGATTATTATCGTTATTATTTTCATGTTGAATACATTAGTTCTATTTTCATTTGCTCCTTTTTCCAAGAATCGATATATATTCTTTATATCATAGTCTACATTTGAGGGCAGTGTTCATTTTTTTGGATTGGGTATATATCTTCGTTCTCTAGTTTCTAGCATATGTTGAAGCCCTACACGCTTTTAATCTTGAAAATCAATCATTTTATTTTTAGTTTCTCCTCACTTTCCTCTTTAAGTATCATGAACTTCATAAAATATACAACCTCTCTTTCTTCCACACAGAACCAAACACGTCAGTTTTGCCAGATCTCACACTCTCACTAGTTTTGATACGGTCAATGCGGGTTTTCGTTCCTCTGGTCGCTTAAAGAGCGCACGAAGTCAGGAGCGCTTAATTGGCGGAAAGAAGCCCATCATAGCCACAGGCTCCATGTACGAAACATTGCAGCCGATGTTGCCGATACAGCAACTACATCAACAGCAGGCACAGCAACCGCAGCTACACCACCAGACGCCACAACAGAGCTCTACATTGCCCAAGACCTGGCTGCCAGCTCCAGTGCAGCTGCAGACATGCCAGCATCATCCAATACATCTGCATCAGACGCTACCAGGTAAACTAAATATATAGACTACCTTACGCTTTCCTACACTCACACTTGTGTCTGTAATTGCACTACTAGAAAACATGTTGGGTTTGATTATACCACAACCACTGCCACTAGCAATGGCACCTCCCAGTCCTGAGGTGCTCATCATTGAGAAGAAATTCCGCAATGCAATGAAGACCCAGGCCACCCAAACGGATGTGGCTGCGCGCCGTGAGGGCCTCACGAATGCTCAATTGTTGTCACTCAGTCCACGTGTGCCACATCGCATTCAGGTCATGTCGCAAGGCGCTCAAACGAACGGTCTGCAGAATGGCAAGAAGCTAACGAAGAGCCTCTCGGAGATACCCAACGGCAAGGATTTGACGCATCATCAGCAATATCAGCAGGGGTAAGTGGATTACCGTAGTCGGTCAACCTGTAAAATCATATTTAGTTATGTATTTTGTCATTTTAGAGCCGCCTATCCACACGAGTTAATTTATCGAACCCAGTCGCAGGACGTTACTCCGCTGCAGACGCTGTCCGATGCACAGAATAACATTATGTACTACAAGCCGCCGCCGCCACTGCTTGACGCACATAGCTACGGCCTAGGCATGGAGCATCTCAATCGTGGACGCACGGAGCAGAATGTAGAGTATGTGAATGTGAATGCAGCGGCATTGGCGCTCAACGAGAGCTTCGATTACGAAAGTAATAGTTTGCCGCGACGTGCATGTACCTCGCACGCACGTACGGAGACGGATTACTACTCGAACAGTTTGCCACGACGCCCGGAGGCGCTGCACAGTCACGATGTGTGCAAACACATCACGGAGTGTGCCGAGCTGATGACGGACAGTGTGCCACTGGATTTTACACATCCACATTTGTTGCCACCGCCCAGTGAGTACTGCAAAAATGATGATGATGTGGCGGAGGAGTACTACGACGATGAGGAGGAGGAAGAGGACGTGCGTGCGCACGAGACGGAGAGCTACAGCTCGGAGGTGTGCGGCGAACAGGCACAACAGACACAGGAACGACGCATGTCTATGTTGCCGATTGATGATTCACCCTTTCGCCGGGATGACATACGGCGACAGTCCATGCCAGTCTATGGGCAAACAGAAAAGCTTATCGATGGCTTTGGGCCCCGTAGCTCCTTCCGACGTCGTGATAAGGTCAGTTGCTTTGCTGATGTGCCCTCGCCTAGGGATGAACAGGAGATTTTCATTGACTTCAAGCCGCATGTTTCACCTAAACCAAGCCCTAAGCAACAGCTGAAGCATCGCAAGCAGCACAAGGCAGAGATAGCCATGCGCAAGATGCATCAGCAGCGTTTGGCTCAAGCCGCAGCCCTAACGCTGCCTAAACTAAAGCAGCAGCCGGTTGATATTGATGCGCGAAAAGTTCAACTTGACCCCAGCGACGATGAACATGATGATGATGAAGAAGATGAGGAGGACGAACAGGAAGAAGACGAACAACCAGAGGAACAACCGCATCACGAGGATGACGAACCTCTCTATGAAAACATAACACCCTGTAGCTGTAAAATCGAACCTACAGCCGATCAGTTGCTTGACAAACGTGCTCAGTTTCGCAAGCGTTCGGTGAGTTTGGATGACGACTATGCGACCGTAACTGCTGCTCCTTCCACACCCGCTGGTCTTCGTCTGCCTTCCACACCAGGCAGTCCGTGTCGCGAGGAGCTGCTACTAGCCAATGTCTCAACTTATCCATCTTCAGACTCGCTGGCTAACGACAACACCCGCGATCACTCCGATGGCATTTGGAATGAATCACAGGTTACTGTTTTAACGGCTGAGCACCGAGACATCTCCGATGGATCCTATAGCTCTAATTTGTTGCTGACGCCCTCTTCCAAGCGCAAAAATCTGCTGTTACAGCATCAGCAACGCAGCTCTGTAGATACGGACGCCCTGGATTTCGAGGAACAGGTAAGATCAGACCTTAAACCAAAAAGAAGATCGACGGTACCTTGGTTTATATCCTATATTTATAAACATTCATATTTCCAGAGTCCCACTTATGGCCTCCAATCACTGCCCAAGATTATCAGAACGCCAACACCCACCACTTCCAAGCCGTCGACAGCTGCGCTACACCCGGTTATAACACCCTCCATAGCGGTAACACCCTCGAGTAATCAAGTGGCAGAAGCATCGACTTCACCCTTACCCAAACGCAGTTTTGTGGGACGCGGATCTGTACCCGATGCACGACAGTTAATCTATGTAACAGGAACACCAAAGCAACGGTACGTACCTCGAAGCCCTCTCTACATAGTAAATGAAAGATCACGTAACTATTAATCTATCTAATCCATTGATACCAACTTTTCCTAGCCACTCGGATGCCTCGTTTCTGCCCACGGCTGTGGGGGATCACGCACGTAGTGCTGATATATCGGAGTGCAGCACGAATACAGATGAGTATGCGACCTGCACGGATAATTCAAAACGTACACCAGGTATTAAGACACCGCCGACAACGACTAGCTCGACATCGTCGACCACACAAGTGCCAGGTTTGGGGTTCTATCAATTGTGTACAAAGTGTGTCAGTATATCACTGTGTGTGTTAGTGTGTGTGCATACCATTAAGCATTTAATTGTCCACGGGTTCTATATTCATATTATATAATTTCGATTGTTGTGTCTAAGAAATCACTACTCTAAATATAGCTACTATCTTCTCTTAGTGAATTTATTCTTCTGTGAAATATTTTATACAGTTTAAGATATTAATTTTAAGTTTTTTTTTTATACCATATCCTACATTAATTTATATCCTATCCTTTTCTTTTGACTTAATATTATATCGCGGCAAACATATTACAGCCTGTAAAAACAAGGTTTCTCAGCTAGTAGCATACAGTTGCAGTGGTTCAATCTTCCTCATGCTTAACATAACCTAATACATATATTATACCATATAAATGGCTTGTACTCATTTTCTAGTGCTACCCTTAGACTCATCCACAAACACACACACCCAACCGATTCACAACCTCTATATAGTGTATTGTTGTTGTTGCTTTGCCCGCCTGTGCTTTTGCTGTCTTTAAGTGCCTCGAGTAATGGATTAAGTTTATAAAATCTCTCTCCCTCTTCCCCTTCAACAGTGTCCACACAGAGCTCACAGCTGGAGAAGACGCATGCTGGCAGCAGTTTCGAGAGCGCCAGCTCACTGTACTCAATGCGCGAGGAGCTGCTGCAACATGATGAAAAGGAGAAGCAGGAGCGGCAGGAGAAGAAGGACAAGACGGAGAAAACCTCTCCCAAACCTACACAACTTAAGTCCCCCCTGGGTTCTTTGGCGGAGCTGGCACGCAAATCGCCCTCGCACTCCATAAGCAGCACTTCCTCCGGCAGTTGCCAGGTACCGGCACAGGTTATTAAATCCCCCGTCAGGGAGTCGCAGCCTCAAACTGTTAACAGCATGCCTCATGCACAGCCGAAGGTCAGCGCAACGGAAGCAGCGCCACAAAAACCCAAGCCGGAGTCCATATCGGAGGATGAGCGAAGCGAGGTGCGTTACTCCTCCTCCGGCTACTATGAGAGCCCGCATGAAGACGATGATGAAGAGCAGGTAACGCCCACCTGCAAGGCGCGTCGCCAGCGGCAGGAGGATGAGCGCAAGCGACGCAAGACCAGCATGAAACTGGACATTGAGAAGGAAAATATGCGTGCCCTGACGAGTCCTATCAAAAAGCCAGCGGGAGGTGGTGTTAAGCTACAGTCACCAGAGCAGCAGGGTGTTGGTTTGAGTGTAGATGGTGGCAGTCCCAGCAAGATGAAACGATTCAGACCTAAAATAAGGCGACAGCTGCGAAAAAGCTCCCGGGAGGATGTACTGGCGGCGGCAGCGGCACGTCGTGCACGTGCTACATCCACCATTTATGGACTAAGCAGCGCCAGCGGTGATACAGAACTGCTGCTAGATGCCAGCATGAGCAGCAGCAGTCGGGTGATCACAGCAGCACCACCCCCACTCACAGCCACAGCAAGCAACACCAACAACACCACAACCACCACCACTACCGCCTCTGCATCGGCTTCATCCACTGGTACCGCTGCACAGCAGGAGCAGGCGCCACCAGCACATCCTTCCGTGCGTAAACCCCACAGCTGTGCCACCCCTACAGCGTTGCTTTCACCCAAGCTACCCACTGCCCCGTTGCAAGCCGCCAAATCTGCCTCGGAGGCTGGCCAACTCAAGGCCAAATCCATTGAGTCCTTACGCTCCGTCTCGCCCGGCTCCGACTCCGTCTTCTACAGTGAGGCTGACGGCAATGCGGCCAGCATGGATCAAGCTCACTGCCTTCACTGTGGCAAAGAGAGGGAAGGCAAGCAACATAATAATACAGTTAGTGAAATGGCTGGTGATTCCGTGGAGTCCATACCCTTCATCGAACAGGAGGCGGACATTGTCAAGCCACCCTCTGACTTTGCCGATTCACCGGTGACCACCAAGACCACGCAGCGTCTCTACAAGAAAATGGACAAACGCTTTCGTTCCGAGGAGCGTTATCATGGGGAGCGGGGCAGACACTACAAGAGCAGACAGGAAAATATACGTGCCAAGGTAGGTAGAGTTAAAGATTTAGTGTATTATAAATTATACTATAGTATTTATGTATTACTCTATATCTTTATCGTAGAGTGAAGAACGTGGTCGTGCGCCCAGTCTACCCAATACACCGATTCTGCGACCCGCTGGCTCTAGTCCCTGCGTGCTGCCTGACATCAATATGGAACAGAGCCAGCATATCATCTATAAGGGGCACTACGATGCCGGTCGTTATACGCGCCTCACAGACGATGATCTCTGGACCCAACTTGATCATCAGTGTTTCGGTATGTCAACCAATAATATAATTATAATTGTACAATGTTAATAAACCCTGCAATTTTCAGATCGTTCGCGCGAGCGGCGTGCTTCCACGGAATCGGAGAAGAGTTTCCATGCCAAGTACCAGGTGATTCTACATCGTTTGGTACAGCGACGCTGTACACTTGAAATGTATCATCGCCAGAAGCACAACAATTTCCGTAAGTGCACGAACTGTTGGGACACCCTGTATATATATAGATTATATTTAGCACAACGTGCACGCCGTAAATTGCTGAGCGCGTCGAGAGAGCTTTTTCCCCATCCGCTGCCGTCGCCTCGGTTGATAGTGATTCGGTTGGTCGGTCGATTGGAACAGTTGGCGCTCTGGCTTTTCATGACCGGCACTTGGCATAAAAAATAAAGCAAAACTATGTGGGACAGTCGAAGGTAGCCGACAGCAGAGAGCCTTTTGCTCGGTTTATCTATTGATGTATCTATAACATTTAAGAGGCAAAATTCTCTTAAATAGAAATATTTAAGGTGCAAATTTAGGAAATTTTTTAGAAAAGTTTTATAATGTTAAAATTCAATTTTGTGCCTCATAGGGTTTCCTCAGAGCTATCTATTATTAATTAGAAAAGAATTAATAGGGTAAGAACTGAGATAGATGCAGCTTTCTAGTAGATCAAAGAATCAATCAGCCTTTCATGTTGCCTTTTATGCAGATTTAAAAATTACACAAACCTATTATACCTTTTGTATAAATAGTGGTCATGGTATAAAAAGAAAAACTTGAACGTTTTTTGTGTTTTTCGTGATGTTATCGAAAATAGTTGCGGTGCGTGCTTTGTTGTGTGCCGACGGCAGGCGAACGTTATAGATCTGCGCGCATTATCAAATGTGAAGAATCGCAAAAAAAAAAAACCAAAGAAATAGAAAATAAACAAAAAAATAACGTACTAAGTGCCAGGTTTATTTACACAATACTCACAATTTTAAAGTCAAATGATTGGTGGGTAAACAAAGTGAGTTTATAACTCAAGGTATTAAATTAATTATGGTATGTCTACTACGTTCTATAGAGTTAATCACATCAAATTCGACGCCGGATTCGATACGGCGTAAACTTGAGGAGGTATTAAAGCTAATGCTTTTGGTGTGGGCACGTGAAAGTTTCGTCATATCCACGCTTAGCAATGGCCAGCACGGTAATATCTACGGAAATAAAAATACACAAATCAAATTTCGTATACATATAGCTATATAGCTGTGTAGCTATATATACCCTATAAATATTACTTAATGCCCCATCTGACTGTCTCACTCTCTCCCGCAGGCGTTGACAAAACTGTTGTTGTCAAGAGCGATTCTGGTGAGTTTGGTTTTCGCATACACGGCTCCAAGCCGGTTGTTGTCGCTGCCATTGAACCGGAAACACCTGCTGAAAGCTCTGGCCTGGAGGTAGGCGACATTATCATATCGGTAAATGGGGTTCAGGTGCTGGACAAACATCACACCGAGGTGGTCAAGATCGCACACGATGGTTGTGAGAAACTAGAGCTACAGGTCGCACGTACTATTGGCGTGCTCATGCACGAGCAGCTGGAGCCACCTAGTCAGCCGATATTCAGTGGGTATCTTTGGCGTCAGAGTGGCCAGGCTAAGGGCGCTCCGAACACCAAGAAATGGGTGCGTCGCTGGTTTTCGCTACGACCGGACAATTGCCTCTACTACTACAAAACGGAAGACGTAAGTGCATAAATATTTGTATAAAATATCGTTTATTTGTCTATATATTAATTCACCCATTTTTTCGGTAGGATTCCCAACCTGTTGGTGCCATGATAATGGCTAAGCATACTGTAGATCTGTGCCCCTTAGATATAGGCAAGCCGCATGCCTTCAAAGTGGACTCTGGTGAGGGTATACCCATGTATGTAGCCGCTGATTCCGAGGAACTGGCTAACAGATGGTTGAATCTGCTCAAACAGGCAGCCACACAAGACAATCAGTGGCTGGATAAAAGGTAACATCGACATGGAAATGTTAGATATACGGAATAAAAAATAGTATAATAATGTCTACCCCATCTCTATTGTTTGCATGTATGCACAGTGCTCGTTGTTTATATCAGAGCCCTGGGAGCATTGTACGTCCGGATTGTTTTGGCCACTTACTCAAATTGGGCTCAAGGTGGTGCGGCTGGTCGAAACGCTACTGTGTACTTAAGGATGCCTGTCTCTATTTTTATCAAGACGCAAATAGCAAAAGTGCATTCGGTGAGTCAGACGATCTGAAGCAACAATCGCAGATATACATAAGAAACGTAGACACTCTGACAGACAGACAATTAATTAATTATATCTTGCGTTTGTATTGGCCATATCAATTTATAGGCATGGCCTGCTTGCACGGTTACAAAGTGGCCTCAATGTCGGCCAATGCATCGGGCAAGAAGAATTCATTCGAGATAATACCACCCGAAACGAAACTGAGGCATTATTATTTCTGCACCGAAAGTGAAATGGATAAAAAACGGTAAGCCAGTCGTCTATGGTGTATCCTGTAAAATTAAGTTCTCATTGTATATTCTGTTACTCTTAAAACAGTTGGATATCCGCACTGGAATACTCCATAGATCGATGGATCAAGTCCGGGTAACTAAGGATTAAAACACGCTCCAGATCGGCCGTATGTAGCCGACGTAAGCGTAGAAGTTTTACCTATTTCATGGATTAATCACATCTACTAACTAACCGCATATATTCGATGATATCTATATACAAAAATTTGTTCAGCTGGAATTTCGTATAGATTTCGGGACATTAGTTACGGGTACTAGGTACTACCAACTAGCACATAAGCACAACATGAACAAGAACATATAGTTATTAGTATAGTCCAGTGTTTTTATAGCAACTAAGACAAGGAATTTCGAAAGAGCGAGATTAAAGAAATCGGGTTTAACATATATATTATAGAAAATCAAACTATTTTGAATAGCCCATAACAGATATATAGTATATATAGTACATATTATAGAAATTTTGGTGTGTATTCTTGTTAAATATTATAGCTCATATATATAGATATGTATATATACATACATATACATACTTATGTTTAGTGAGGTTGTCCTGTTATATACACAA
>JBANCZ010003470.1:0-12490 GCA_037040025.1 Sphaerogastrella javana | reverse complement strand
TTTAAGTTAACACATCTTAATCTGAATCGGACTCAGTATGCTCACAGTTCATCTCAGATCCAGGAATTAAACACTTGTAGATTAGTTTGAATTCATTTAAACATGTACAAAAATAAATATTCAATAAATAGTTTTTATAACATCCCAAACTTGTTAATTTATTATAGGAGAACGAATTGGCTTCAGTCTAAGGATACGGCATCGTTTGTGGCTTATAATGTCTAGTAGCATTTTTATATACAATAAAATAATATAATTTTATGCAATGCGTATAATTCAAAATTATAGAAAAGTGTTATGATTAGAACGATTCAAGCTCAGGACACGATGGGTTTGGCATGAATTATAACAATATTGTATTTATATTTTAAAAGTATATCGTTTTGGGGTAATATGTTTGCATATACAATCGATATACTGCAACAGGAATAAGACCAAAAATTTATATTTCAAACACGTAATATCGATCACAGTTAATGTATTCATTTATTCAATAAAAAAGGCTGAATACTAGTCAAAGTCATAAGTTTAATTGAATTACTTCAAGGACATCAGTGCGTTACATAGAAACCTTTGAATGGATGCGCATTATTCGTTTTTTTCGTTCGGTTTTTCTGAATAATTTGCGTAGTTTTCTACGACGTTTGAAAAATGATGCTGACCCTGGCGCACCCATGGCATGAAAAACATCCCAACATCCAAACAGAACTTGATCAAATATGCAAATGGGCATGGACTTGGCAAAGACTTGCCAACGGAATGGAGAGACATGGTACGTATATCCTGTGTATCCTGTGTGAGGATCGCTCTATTCAACCCTTCTGTTTTTAAATAGCGCCGACGCGAAGTCCGATGCGCGAACGTGTCGTGCATAAATTAGACGCCTTTGTGTGCAGTATCCTTGATCCTTTCACCCTTTCTTAAGCATAGCGCTTCCGCATGGAAATGAGGCAAAAAATCCGGATTTTTTTTCTTACACACGGCATCTTCGCTGTGAGTCGCTTCTGTGGGTAGCTCATGGTACAAAAAAAAAATTCAAAGGAGACAAACAAAAAAATCGTGAGAACATTTCTAGCGCCAAATATTCAAATGAGCCTAGGCCACCCGTTGCATACTTTTTTGGGTGGTTTTTTTTTTCCATCTGACACAACCGAAAAAAATCATGAGTGTGCCAGCGCATCCTTGCTGCAAACACACCTTTCATTCAACTCGTTTTTTAACCCATTTTTTTTATTTTTACGCTGCGTTTTTTATGCTTGCCTTTAGCTGAAAGTCGTTTATAATTGGGTTCCATTTTTTTTTTTCGTTTCCAAATTTTTTGTACCCTGAATAAATGTTAAAATGCTGTGTGACAAGTTTTTTTTTATGCTGTCGGAAAGGATCACATTGTTAATTCGTTACTGTAAGTTTTTTTTTCTGCGCTTTTTTAGGTCGATTTATAAGCAATTTCACAAGCAATATGCCACCGTTTTTTTGCTTTGCTTTTGTAATGAAATTGTTAATTAAATTTCTCTTAGTGCGTCGTGGTTGACTGTAAATTTTGAACAGGACCAAAAATTACGCAGTTCCTTGTACAATTCTGGGCACACGTGTACGTTTTGAATTGTTTTCATATTCTGGAGCGATGCTGATTGTTTGTAATGTACAGCACTTTGAAAACTTTTGGAGTAAAAGCATGTAACACTTTGTCATTTTTTAAGTAAATAATAAAATTTAAGCTGAATTAAATTTTCATAAATTTAATAATACACATTATATCCTACTAACAATACGGACAAAAAAAAAATGTAAATTACCAGAGATGAAACGTACTTTTTTATTTAGTATTTTTAGTATTCATATTTCATCTATATTCTTTAAAATTAATAACAAGAACATATGAATATGTAGACCTTATCACTATTATATGTTAAATCAGCTTTATTTAATTCAAATGCAGAATAACAAATAATACTAAAATATAATATTTTAAATAACGAAAAAATTATAATTGATTTTATTGTTTATTAATTGTATATATTAAATGATAAGATATTAATTTATTGTTGCTTTAAAAAAAATAGGCCTTTAGTTCTGACAATATGAAGTCATAACAATATAATCATATTACTGACAATTATATAGGATAACATTTCGAATACTACTTTTATTGTAAATGAAGAAAAATACGTAAACTTGTACTTTGGTCGTTTATATACTAAATATAAAAATTTAATGTATAGTTATATAAAATATATCTCTCTTTCATGTGGCACAACCGGGACAGATGGAATATATAATATATGGAGTTCAAAATAAATGAATATCCCAAAAATACTTTTTGAGGTCCACCCCGGTCATCCATCCGGTTGTCTTTTTCTTTTTTACTGTAGGTAGAGAATGTATGCAAATCAAGACAAGAAGAGTCAGCCGCAGGCGCTTAGTGTGGCATCGTCATCCACCGTGAGATGGGCAAGGGTCTTAGCGATTGTTGTGCGGAGTATTTCTTACAAGGGTTCTGGATCTGCTATTTGTTTATCTATTTTACATATTCATGCATTGTATGCAATATAAAAGTTTAGAATCAATATTTGATCATTAGTTATGTTCATTAATTCTAAATATTATAATTTATTTGCCGCTTTCCTATTGGACAATTTAAATCAAGTTGAATAAAAGCAGCTGCAATGCGAAGTTGTCAGTATTCAGATTAATGTAGTTCGAAACGTTGGAATATTAAATGCAATTTCGGCAGATATTAATTGCACAAATTCCGTAAGAATACAAACCCATATATTATTTACAGAACTGATTTAAATTATTATTCGTATTATTACTGTACATCTCTCATCATTACACCTGAATAAAAATCACATTTTTTAATGAAAGACAAATTCTCGATTTTTAAACTTACCATTAGATACCATGTAATATTGTAATATTTTTAATACTTCTTAAAAATTTAACGATCAGTCAAAGATCAGATATCATAAATAATCCGCTAATCAAATGCAAATTTACAATAAACCCATAATTATAGCCACTCAAAATTGGCAATATGCCAAAACATACGGTGGACCATCCATATATCGATTCATGGCGCAGAACAATAGAATTGAACATATCACTCGAAATGAATATAACCGAATTCATATACAATACCACAATACAATACAAAAACCTCAACAATTAAATGTAGATGAGGTGCAGTTCACAATGGAGCACCACAAAAGATGTGCAAAAACTTAAAATGAACTCAAAACGGAAGGGTGCAAAAAAGAAAACAAAAAGAAAACACATAAAGGAGAAAATAGCATCAAATTTCACAATATCGCACCTTATCAGAATTGTACAATGCGCTGAATGGGCCACAGACACAATTGGAAATAAAGAAACCAATATGCAAAAATCTCTTGAGAATAGTTCCATATCGTTTTATGGTGCCACAACACAAAAAGGCGCACACAGCCAACAAGAAGTTATGGGAAAAACATACACACCTCTTACAGCACCCAACCCAACCTATTCGGATCTCGATGCCGATGCCGATGTCGATCCCAATCCCAAATCATGCTAATCGCAACACTCCACTCGATATTAATGCATTGTGCGCATTGTGTAATAATTTCATAAATAGTTTATCTATAAGAATTGCTTCAATGCCCCGACTAAATGCTTTTCGCGAATAAATATGCCAGGGCTTCACACGCCACGTACGATTCCTTTGCCTCAGACTGAAGCCGAGATCCTTTTCTTATGCTAAATACAGTTTCTTGTTATTTTTTCCTCTCTGTTGCTGAGGGGTTGCACAACCCCTCGGCAACTCTAAGGGTCGCTACTCTCTACCGTTGGTTCTTTCTCTCTCGCTGTCTCAGTCGATGTATACGTGTTTTGATTATGTCTGGAGTTTAGAAACCATAAATCTATTGATGGCATTGATGCCGCCTTTCTACAGCATCAAATTATCTTTTTGCCATTGAAATCACACACAATATATTGAAATCAATGCAGTTCATTAGCATAATGCCCAACTATCTAAAGTATACACTTGGAGGCATTTAGTATTGTTAAGTTTAGAAATCATAACACTAAAAGGTAAAACTAATAGTTAATTAAGATCAGCTAAAATTGTTTATAATATAGAACAATTAAGATAATAATAAACAAATAAGTATAAAAACGAAACATGTGATAAACCCAATACTATATATAGCATATCATTTTATATATACTTATCATACATAAAATATTACTACAACATAAATATATTAAGGACTACTTTAGAAATAAGTTAAATTAATAAATTTTAACGAAATGTATATACCTTTTTTCGCAGTGTAGAAAATGCAAGTCACTAACAGATGTACGTATACTCTCCATCTTTGCATTTACCCCGTCTAATTTTTTCATCAACTCTCCGTTTACTCACGATGATAACAGAGAAGTCGTACATCGTTTGCGGCCTCAGGTATTGCATTCTAATTATCATATCGATCAAGGTATACTCAGTGCCAAAGAGAAGGTAAGAGTGGAAGCTAGAAATGCCTTCCTTTTAAGAGAATCCTTTACCAGGATAGTTATTTTTTTCTCATAGTTAACATAACAATGGTTGATGATGCACAGAAAGACAGGCGGGGAGAAGGAACTGAGATACTCGTGATGATTTCAGCACCCAAACTGACATGACAACCACCCTGAAAACAGCACCGCTTGGCGGATCAGTTAAGATGAGATAGCTGAGCAAACAATCCCATGATCATTAGTGCATTTATAATATGCCATATTGATATGCTAATCAATAGAGTTCTACCTATAGAGAGGGGTATGCGTCACTACGATTATGATCGATGCGATCGCGAAAAAAATCAAATCATTTATCAATTAAATTATTGGCAAACATTGCATAGCTCCCTCCTCATAGATCTCTCTCTCTCTCTCTCTCTCTCTCTCTCCTCTCTCTGTCTGTCTTTCTCTTTCTCTGTCCTTTGAAACGAGGCATATAGGGTTCGCAGAATATTGGCAAACTGGCAAATGATCGATTATATCCATTGTGTGCAGATCTTTTGTCTATCTTTGTATCTATTATTCCAATCTTGCGGTGTGTTGTCAATTCCTTTTGTGTCTACAAGCGATTTTCGACGGGTTTAGCGATGATTTGTTGGTTCTATTGCGAATATCCAACTGCAGATCACTCGTGCCGAAAAACGGCATAAATATCATTTTTCCGGCTTTAGTTGACACAACACTAGACCCAATTGTTTGGATGTCTTAGCCCTTTCATTGAGTTCTCAGGTGGGTGCAATTTTTATCTTTAGTTTTGTTGTTCTGTTGCTTCGTTTATTTTCATTCAATTTTCAAAACATTTAGCGCATTTTTTACGAGGCTATAAATGGGAGTTCTTTATTTTTTTATGAGTGCCACATAAAAAATAAATATAATCGTAAACTCTTTTGTTTCGCTTTGTTTTATTGCATGTTTGTTTTTATTTGCTTTTGCTTTTTTCCATTGTTTTTTTATGCGCATATACACATATGTATATATTTAACACAATTCGCTGTTAATAATGATATTCAAACCTCTCTCTGCGCAAAACACCTGTTAAGAACTGGAACTGGTTTTGTTTTTTTTTTTTTGTTAATTTTTTTGATTTGCTTCTTGCTTTTTTAGAGACGTTTACGTTTTTTTTTCATATATTAATTCAGCATGAAATTAATTCTTTAATTCGTTGTCTTTTCGTGGTTTCTTTCAGAATTAAACCAAGACTTTCCAGTGCAGTAGTAGTAAAACAACTGAAAATTATAAACATTTCGTATGAATAGATATAGGTATTTTCAATATTTATACTTGTAGCAAATTTGTATCATCCCTTCGGGATTTTCTAATAAATTAGCATATTTTTGCCAAACTAAAAAACTAATTCGACTTTCTAAATTGTAGAAAATGTTTAGATTTATAAAATGTGTTGAACAATTATATGGTACAATCTGTTGGAACACAATTACAATGAAATATCGCTCAAAATAGCAATATTTTCAGTTTTTACAGTTCAAAACCAATGTTTACATTTTAGCAAGCTTTCGCTGTACGTATTTAGATAATACTTTTGCTATCAGACGATCTACTTGTGGGCTATCCCTTTTTGGAGATATCTATAGCTTTGCCGAAATCACATACCTTCTCTTGGTGTTTGCTTGTTCAGCTTTTTGAGGATGGTGTACTCATCTCATCTATTGAAGCAGACACTTGTGTCTATAAGATGAAATTCGTGATGTTTCAAACCGACGCCACGCATAAGTAGCAAATAAAACTTAAGGCATATGTTTGCTTAAAAATAAATGGTAAAATAACAGAATATAATTGGTAATGGAAATGTAAGTCACCCTATACTTTGAATAACTTTGATGAAACTTTTTGAGTTATAGAACAACAACAAAAATTTATAAACTTTTACAGTATTCAATTTCATACATTTCCTTATAATTTTGAGTGAAATGATTATCTTTATTGTACTTAAGTGAATGCCAGAAACACGATCATCAAATCAATATACCCTCACAGTCCAAAAAAAAAAACAATCATCTCTTTACTCACCAACAGACAATTGATCAATATCGAAGAAACAGCGTAATTTCTATTTGTATTATTTGCATAGTTAATCTCAAAACATCCGTTTCATGAAGTACTACTACACGCTTTGTATGGTATGTTTGTAACATCTAAATTTAGCTGGATTTTAAATTTGAGAATATTTTTCGGCGCTCCAATCGAAGCCAACAGCAACAGCAAAATTTATCATTAATCTTCACTCTTGAATCAGTGACGTCAATGGCAAGAGATGAGCAGCTGCTGCCAATTATAAAATTTCGGGTGAGCAATAGAGAAAATGCTGCCTTGGTTGGGTTTACGTATTATTATGGATTCCTGTTAAGAACATAAATCTCTAATGTTACCGTGAGCGTAAGGAACCTTTCTTTCACTCTCGCTACTTAAGCGGATTACTGTGCATTTTTCTGCATCGTCGCATCGTTCGATGGCGAAGCGTTGATAAGTTTTAAGTCTTGCGGTTGCCTGAGCTCAGTTCTAAGAGAAGAGAGAGACGTAAAATTTGCATTAAAATAGAAAGTTTGGGGTAATTTTTAGCTTATGTGTATGTGGAAAATGGAAATATTCTAGTTTTTGCTTGATAAATAATTATTCAAATTGTTTATTTGTTTAATTGTATGCTGATTTACAGTATAAAATATATGTTTAAGCTATTGATAGATAAGATCCAATATACGTTTTTAAAATACAAATTTGTTGATTGTATTAACTAGGTTGATACGTTGACTTGTACAATACATTTGTTGGAACTAACATTAATCATTAAATTAATTAAATCAATTTTCAAGTTCAAGCTTGTTATCCTATGTACAATTTGTGGTATACAGACAACTATCGCAGTACTATGTACGGCACCTATGATTACCTATACATTGTAGGTACAGATCTTGTGTTCAGCACGTTTGAATCTCACCAAAACTGTAGACAAGTTAAAACCATATCAAGGTCTTTCAACTTGCGTAGAGCTTTAGCTGCGGATGGAGTGGGCGAAATATTGCTTATCAGTTAAACATTGTTAGAAAAGCTAATTGAATAAACCTGAGTTTTGCCTGGAAAATGCTAATATAGTTTCTCCAAGCGTCAAATTAACCATTAGCAGTTCGGTTTCATTGATTGATAGGCGGCAGTGTAGTGTGAATCTTATGTTACTATGCTGTGGATTAAACTATCGTCTGTACTATTGTATTAACGAGAGAACCTAAGGTTTTTCAAATGCTCTTCAGTTGTATTCTCTGATCAACATTCTCAATAGTATTGAAGATAGTTTGAGCAACAGAAACCAAACTACTAACAGCTAGTCAGTTCAGCCTCTAGCTAAACTTAAGCTAAACTTACAAACTAACTTAATTCAAGTTCAATTTGTTGCTCGTGTTGTCATCGTAACTGCTTTGGCTGCCTCTTTTGGAATAAAGACGCTGTTGGTCGATACTATTGCGCCTTCTCCTTGGCAACGGCACTCAGTCCCAATGCTAAGTGATCTCCGGGAATAAGTCCAGCTCCTGGTTGATGTGCGTAGTTGCGTATCTGATGCAGCGATATCAGCTGCGTGGGAAACGCAGCAGCGGCGGCGGCAGCGGCTGCATTCTGCTGATACAGGTAGGCGGCGGTGGCTGCGGGTGGTGCACGATGCTGTTGCAGGTGCGTGGGTGCTGCAACAACGCTGGCTGTGAGTGGTGTAAAGGCTGAAGAGCCAGGTCCGGGCGAGTGCGAGTGCGCTGCCGCCTGTTGTTGTTGATGTTGTTGCTGCTGCTGCTGTTGCTGCTGTTGTTGTTGTTGCTGCTGCTGTTGCTGCTGTAGATGCTGATGTGGCGTTGTCTGACGCAGCACAAGATCCTCGCCAGCATCCTCATGCGGACTGTGCGAGTGCCCTGGCGTATCAGCCAGACGCTGATGATGTTGCTGCAGTAGCTCTTGCTGCTGTTGCTGCTGATGTTGCAACGTGGCAAAATTTCCATAAGTGCTGCCATTGGCCTGTGGCAATTGCTGCTGAATGGCCTCCGCCAGCGTCACAGCTGCGCTATCCGCCCCCATCTTGGCCCAGTACGCAGCATTCGCATCATTCATGGCCTGACGCTGTAAATTAAGCCCTATGCCGCCAGCTGGAACATGCTGCTGTAGGTTAGCCACGGGCTGTCGCTGCTGCTGCTGCTGTTTCTCGGCTTTCTCGGCATGCTTCTGCAGATGCTTTTGTAAGTATGTCTCCTGCGTATAGGACTTGCCGCACAACTGGCAAATGTGTGTCTTCAGATGCTTGGAGTCTTTGTGCTTGGGTATGTGCTCCAACAGGGTTACCTCATCGCCGAAACACTTGTAGCACGAGTTGCACTTGAACGGCTTGTCCGTCTGATGGCAACGCGAATGCGATTGCAGATTGGATAGTTGAGAGAAGGCCTTCGGACATCCGGCGTGCCGACATTTGTACGGCTTGTCTCCCGTATGCGTACGTATATGCTGTTGCAGGTGCGACAATTGCGTGAACTTGCGTTGGCAAATCTCACAGCGATATGGCTTAATCCCCAGATGGATGCGCGTGTGCTGCGACAGATACGACGAGTTGGCAAACGACTTGCTGCACGATCCGCACTTGTAAGGCTTTGTCTGCTCTCCACCCTGGCGCTGATCCTCCGGCGAAGAGCCACTGCTGCCGCTACCCTGCTGCCGTGTTGGTGAGCGACTGGGATCATACTGCGAATAAAGGAAAGGCAAAAGGCATTGTTAAATACGTGAGATTGATTGATATAAAGCAAGGCTGTTCAATGCATCAAATGATGTTGGACTTGTGCCTTCCTTACCTTCTGCTCTTGTTGCTCACTGAGCTGGGTGGGTGTTGGCGGTGAACTCGGCGCACTGTAGCTGGACGCCTTCAACTGTTGCTGATGGTGCAGTTGTTGCTGCTGCTGCTGCTGTTGTTGTTGTTGTTGCTGCTGCTGTTGTTGCTGTTGCTGCTGCTGTTGTTGCTGCTCGACAAGGGATTGCTGATGCTGCTGATGTTCGACCAGTATCTGCTGCTGCTGCACAAGTCCATTTTTTAACGAATAATCCAAACGTTCGACATTCTGACGAAACTCACTAATGTTGAAGGGTTTATAATCGTGCACCAGCTGAGCCGTGCGCAGATCAGCCTGGGTGAGGTGACTCAGTGTGCGTAGTTGGTCAATCGAGCGATGCAGGTAATCGCCACTGGCAGCGCCCAGGGCGGCGGCGCCGTTCGGCGTCGTTGGCAGCTCGGCCATAAGCGGCTGCCCGCCAAGATTGAGCGGACGATAGGCAATAGTCCGTGCGTCCAGATTGGGGCCTTTCCTTGCAGCTTGCTGCTCCCGTTAATAGACCCCTCAACCGATTACGCTTGCGTACGATTACGGCTTACGGGTTACGCTCTATTGCATACAGATTACAGGGTATTATTGCCTATATGGACTGTATAGAGCAACGATCGCAACTGAAATGAATTGGATACTTGTCGGCTTACACAACTTTTTTGTTTGGCTTTAGTACGCTGGTTATTTGTGCTGATTTGTGCTGAAAATACAGAAAATGCAGAAATATATTGTAATTGTTATTTAGGCTTCCGTCGTTGTCGCTTCAGGGTGCAAATTTCTGTCTAGTCGACAGAAGTGTTAAACTACTTTTTCCATTTGGCTTTCAATTCATTGTTGTTTATACTCTAACACGGCGGCATGTAAACGTTTTAATTCACCCTGCTAAGTAACCTATAGTATTATTTCACTTGCAATTCTAGTATTCGAACGAAATGAAGTCTCTAAAATACACGCCCACAAATGAACTATAGACATAGAAACCGTAAGAACACTCTCCTAGATTGGCGTTAAATATCTTATATAGGTATTTTATACAGAATATGGAAAAGAGTAGAATATTTATAGGACAATAGGAAAGTCCAATTTTATAGGTTATATAGCTCTGCAATTTTCTGTTGGTATTTGGCATCTGTTATACCTTATAAAGAGACTTTAACTATTGAAAACTATGACATATAGAACTTCATAATCACTCCTATTAATATAATAGTTTATTAATTCATTCATCATTTATTTTGCATAATATGAAGTGTATTGAATTATTCGGTTCCGAATAATTCTTACACTCTTCTGGCTTAGGTTTTTTGTCGTTCTTGGTTTCTTTTGTAGAGTTTTTTGTACATAACTTTCAGCACTTTAACATAAATGTGCATGAATTAATTAAATGTTTATGAATTAAACGTGCAACAGTAAATAAAACAAAACACATTTTTTTGCAACTTGCACATTAAGAACAATGCAAAAGCAGCAAAAAACCAAAAAACTGCTTTGAAAAAACAATGCCAAAAAAATACAAGATAAACAAAAAAGGCGCTTCAGTCGACCGAAGCAAAAAAAAAAATAAATTTTAAAACCAAAGTGACAACACATTTAAATAAAAATTATATCTACTTTTTTCTCTCATTTCTTTTTTGCTTGTCTTTCACTGAAACCGAAAGCAAGATGGGCTGGCGTTTACCCCATGGGTAAAACAGGGCCTCCGGGGTAGTCAGGGGCGCCACTGAACGTGTCAATCACCTCGAACTAGAGACGAAAAGCACACTCGAAATTGGAACGATCGTTCATCTGCCAGCAGATGTGCCAAAATGATGCTTATACCTACTTCAGAGCATAAGAACAAGCTGATAAAAAATGCATTCGATAGCAATGCAATGATATTATATGAACTGTGAATTACCAGATTTAAAGTATACAATAAATTCGAATTATATTTTGCCATTACTTAAAAGATAACCCTAAGGAAAAGCATAACATTCTATCTTTGAATTGGTATGGCTCTTCTAATCCCGTGGTTCTCCACGAGATACTTTATGGAGTTAACACAATTTCAATAAAGTAATTCCTTATTATTGGATAAAGAAATTACACATAGTCTTAAAGACTACATGATGTACAAAATAGTCACTTAGTTAATTGAACGCTGAGTAAAGGAAACCTTCAGGTCATTTTCGGTTTAAAAACTAGGATTGTAAGTGTAAAATTCTAAATTCTAATTTACATTGTAGACAATGAAGAATTTTCAGACTAAATGTTTATATTCTGAGCTATGAAAGTAAACTAAATGTTCTAATATGTGTACGACAACATAAGTATGCGCAAATATATAGTATTTGTTTATTTCTTTCTATCATATGCAATACATCTTGAGATATTTGATTCATATTAATTAATTAATTTGTGAATATATATTGTACAAGTTAAATTGCCAGATATTATAAATATCAGTACCATAACTTGCTGCTAATTTCAAGATTGATTTGTCTAAACGAAGCCATAAAAGAATTACATATAAAATAAGATAAAATTTTCTATAATTAAATAAGAATTGGAAATCTACAAAATAAATTGCATTTTGATTTACAGTAAAAATTGTGTTACAGATGATCAGGGAATTTGAATCTCTGAGCGTATTGCGCGGAAATTTTATAATATCTTTGGCCTGTATGTTATTTCTAAGTGTTCACTGTACGAATCAAAATTAAAATTTGACATCGACTTAACAGTCGATAATATAACATTAAAACCATGTTCGATAACACTAAGAATTTACATATAATTTGATATCAATGCATTTATTGCGCATTCACAGTTTCATTCATAAACATCGATGTACTCATGTATATATCTACTATATATATGTAGATATAAGCGCGTAAAATTCCCACGTTCGAACTGTGTTTAATCCTTCAGGGCAATGACAATACACCGCTGACCTACAAACAGCAGCAAAATCGACAAGTAAAAAAATACAAAATACAGAAAATGAATGAGGAAATGGTAAATTGTGAATGGTAAACAAAGACCCTGGTCACAGGTGTCAGCGGTGTCCATACAAACATGCACACACACACACACACACACACACACAC
>JBANCZ010003469.1:0-12490 GCA_037040025.1 Sphaerogastrella javana | reverse complement strand
ACGATATAGCGATAGCATAGCGGTATCGATAGCAGTATGAATTTGCCGGCACGACTTCGATAACCATTAAGCCGGCATTTCGGAATAATTGCAAATTGGTTTTTATTGTGGTTGCGCTTCGCTTATTGGAAATTGTGAATTGTTGATTTTTATTTTAATTTTAATTTTTATTTTTGTTTGGACTTGAAAAGCGCGCAGCTGTTGGTGCAAGCAACGTATACCCTGCAAATCTGGACGCATGCAATGAGATGATTGCCGTCGCAGAACCGCCACAGGAATTCATTCCGCGCGGCCGTCAAGTGACAGCTGATCATCCTGGCCCAACCGAACCTCCTTTGCCCAAATATGTACCAGCCGAACATGTGCTGTTGCAGCGTCTACAGAATGTAAATATATCAGCCGTCACCGAGGAGACACAGGAGTTCTGGTCTATTCGCGAGATCTATGATGATTGCGAGTCCAGTTACGATCGTGCCCATCGACGCCAACAGCTGATTGAACAGACTAAAAAATGTGGACCCAAGGCAGCGGCTGCCACACAGCTAACATCACTGCCCCAAGAGCTGCTCAAGCCGATACGACAGCGTCGCAGCAATCCCATGAGCGATTACATTGTGAACAACGAGGAGGAGCTCTATGTTAACAAGCATACGGTTGTCTGGACGCAGGGTCTCAACGATGAGGATGATGGTGTGCACAAGCGCATGTCCTTTACCTGCGACACACCCGTGAAATTTGCCTGTTTTCTCAATCGCAGCTTTGTGCGCGGCCGTTTGGCGCAGCTGAAGGCGTCCGTGGATTCGCAGGATGATACGATGACAGCCATTTGTGTGGTGGATCAGGATGCATTACGTGTATATTGTGATGATGGTGAAGATTTTCTGGCCAATCTTGATTTTCCCGTTTCGCACATGTGGCAAACCATGCATGGATTGCTGCTAGAAAAGGATTCAAGCAATGCCATTATCTCGAATTTATCCATACCCATGCCACGTCTATTCTCCATATCGCATCCCCTGCACGAGGCTTGCCCCGTTGTGCTCAAGACAAATACCAATTCCACTGGCTATATGACTGAACCCGAATACAGTGTTGTCTTTACCACCGAACAATCGGATCTGGTGCTGTTATACGATGCCAAATTCTTCAAGCATTTCGTTGCACGCCTGCGTAAAGTGTCGCCCGACGAGGTCAACTACATCAGCCAGCAGCAGCAGCATCAGCATCAACAGCAGCAGCACGACATATTTGGACAAACGCTGCAGGGTCAACGTGGTGGAACGCCCCTTGGCAACAACTACAACAGTTTCAGTTCGCCCAAGCATACGGGAGGTGGGTAGAGATAACAAATCTTTACATTATATGTCCATTAAATGTATTCTTGGTTTCAGCAGCAGCCACGCCCAAGCTGAATGCCGCATCGTTTCTGCAGCAGCCACTGCCGCCGCCACCGATGCCGCCCGTGCATAATCTCTCCAAATTTGGCCAGAGTCAGTCGCAATCGTTTAGCGGCGTACTGGGCCAATCCAAGTGAGTATATATGAGCAAGTATACTCTTTGGATTCAAACTCATCCGTTTTGTATTGCAGTCGCGCCTCGCTGGGCACACCACTTAGCCAGCTGCATAACAGTATTAGCCAGCAGTCGATGACCATTAAGGATATGCGCAAAATGACGCACGTGAAGCCCGCCAAGCCCATTGAGCCGGAAATGTGCTTGGAGCACATCTGGACTGAGAATACGTATGGCACGTAAGTGAGCCACACACACACACACACACACACACAACTTGGATATAGTCGCTATAGTTGCTATACCTTTGTCATTTTTCAGTCAGCGCGAATTCTGTGAGATGGCCGCGCGTGCCTTTATCCATACGGATTTGGTTGGACAAACGTATCTATGCTATTTGATGGCACGCTCTAATCGTCTGCAGATGGTCCTGCTTAATGGTTATGATACAAGCGAGATACAGTTATCCACGCTGGCGAGCACATTGCCAGCACGAGATGCTGTTGGATTGGATCGTATGCAAATGATTGCAGTGCTTGATCCTGGCGGTAATCTTATGCTCTATACGGGCACTGTGCTTATATCCAAGGTGCATATAACACCATTGCTGGCCGCAGTGCCCGCCACAGCGACAACAACAGCAGCAGCAACAACAACAACAACAACAACAGCAGCAGGAACAACTCCACAAGCAACAACACCAGTAGCAGCGGCGGCTACAGCTGAAGCCACACCTGGATCAGCAGCAGTTACAGCTCAAGTGCCAGCCACGCCGCTGCACACACACGTAAAGGTTTTGAGTGGTGATGGCAATGGGGGCGGCATCGGTGGCAGCTTTGTGGAGGTCCGTCGCAGCAGTCTGTTGCCCACAAAGGCAGCCGCCGATCTGAATGCCTTCGATGAGGAACTAGAGCTGCACATGCTGTCGCCCATACAGCCGCAGCCCATCTCGTATACACAGCGACAGGCGCACAATATATGCAAATCGTTGCGTGATCCCGCAGGCAATCGCCTGACACTGGTCTATGCCACGGGACGTATGCTACGTATTGCGTTGCCGCTATTGAATGATACACGTTTGATTACCCGCTGTGTTGGTGCACTGCGTCAAGTGCTGAACTCCCAGCAGTTTCTACACTTTATCATACGCTGGTATAGTGCACGCAATCCGCCCGGTTCCCGCGACTATAGCATTGAGCAGGAGTGGCAATTATTTCGCAATACCCTGCTAGCACTCATGGGCTGCATGGCCGCCTCCAATGAGCATTCGGATACGGATGCCGAGACGGAGGACTCATATGGACGTTGTGCCACACCGCAGCTGCAGCAGGTGCCAGCTGATCAGCTGAGCATGGATGCCTTCGCTGCCATGCAGGATGAGCCGAATAAACGTCGCAAATACAACGATTGTGAATCGCATACGGACGATGACTGGGAATTCTTATTGCTGCAGACGACATTGGCTCCAATTGGGAATGATGCGGCGCATGCATACAGCGTGGATGTCTCAGCGCCGCTGTTCCGTGTGCTGCCCGCCGTCTTCTATGGGCTACACATGCTCTACGAGGATCTCAAATTGGATGCCATGTTCGCCAGTTCGCTCAACTATTTGGCCACGGTAATTGACTTGCAATCCAAATCGAATCTCTGGATCGTATCACTTAATCGATCTTTATTAAAATGTCCATAAATAAACTTTACAATTACAGTTCCTTCATCAGATGGCCATAGACATGCAGCTGGACAGCTATGTGTTGCATTATCATCTGGACTATCCGGAGCTGACGCACAAGACCTCAAAGATGACAATGCTTGGGTCGGAGCACGGCGCCCAGATGATCTACCAGGAGCTATTGCGTATGCCAGCACCCAGCATCTTTGGTCAGCTGGAGCATGTGGTCCTCGGCCGAGAGGAGGTGGCTCCATACAACTACATTGAGTTGATCAATGAGCGCAGTCGGAATGTGGTACAGATCATATCGCTGATAATGCATGGCCATACAAAACTCAAGCAATGGTGGCAGCTGCTCGAGCTCTTTGGCACCGTCCAGTCCAACTATCCGAAGCGTAATAAACGCACCATCTCAGCAGAGGTGCCACGCTGTCATCAGGTGCTGGAGCTGCTGATCTGCATGCAGATGACACGCCGGGAAATCGAGCGACTTCCGTCTGCAGTGCAACTGATTATAGCAGAGGCCTTGGAGGAGGCAAGACTAAATCCGCCGCGCGGTAGCAGCACTGCCACGTACGAGCTTATTCTACGTCCGGAGCTGGCGGCTCATGCACAGCTACCGTTTTTGGAGTCGACGCTGGTGCAGCCGCATTGCGGACGCAAATACAAGGAGGATTCGTTATCGCCGCGCATAGCGCCAAGCAGCGGTGAATGCGCCGTCACCGAACCAGATCCGGAGCAACTACGACATGATGGCATGGACAATATGGACACTAAGCTGCTGCGTTTGCGTTTTCCGGATGATATGCGCGTGGAGGAGGTGCGTCGGCTGCTCAACAGTTCCGATCCGGTAACGATTGATGTGCAGCAGTCGCCGGGCATCAGCGATCACGAGTTCATTGAGGAGCAGGAGAAGCAATTGTACTCGCTTTGCGCGCGCACCATGACGCTGCCCGTTGGCCGAGGCATGTTCACGCTACGCACACTGATGCCGCGGCCCAGCGATAGCATGCCCATGCCCAAGCTGTGCCTAGTGGGCCGGGAGCCCATCAAGGGCACCACCATTGAGATGCAACAGATCGAATTTCCGGTTAATATGCATATGTGGCCATCGTTTCACAATGGTGTCGCCACTGGGCTAAAGATTTCGCCGCAGGCATTGGATATAGACTCCACATGGATCGTTTATAATAAGCCCAAGGCGCAAGCCAACAATGCGCTGGAGCATGCGGGCTTTCTGATGGCTTTGGGCCTAAATGGACACCTGAAGACGCTATCGTTCATGAGCATCTTCAAGTATCTGGTCAAATGCGATGAGATGACTAGTGTGGGTCTATTACTGGGCATTTCGGCTGCGCATCGCGGCAGCATGGATACCAAGACCACGAAATTGCTGAGCGTGCATCTGGAGGCGTTGCTGCCGGCCACTGCCATGGAATTAGACATACCGCAGAGCACACAAGTCGCCGCCTTGATGGGAATTGGTCTGCTGTATCAGGGTTCTGCCAAGCGACACATCGCCGAGGTTCTACTGCAGGAGATTGGTCGTCCACCGGGGCCCGAAATGGAGAACAGCGTGGAGCGTGAATCGTATGCCATGACAGCGGGCTTGGCCCTCGGTCTGGTTACACTCGGTCAGGGTGAATCTCCAGCTGGGCTGCGTGATCTACAGCTGCCCGATACGCTGCACTATTACATGGTGGGAGGCGTCAAACGGCCTATTAGCGGCTCCCAGAAGGAGAAGTATCGCCTGGCCTCGTTTCAAGTGCGCGAGGGCGAATTTGTCAACATTGATGTCACTGCGCCCGGCGCCACCTTGGCCCTGGGTCTCATGTTCTTCAACTCGGGCAACACAGCGATTGCCGAATGGATGAAAGCACCAGATTCTCGCTATCTGCTTGATATGGTGCGACCCGATTTTCTCCTGCTACGCACCATTGCCCGTGGCCTGATACTGTGGCAAGATGTCCAGCCTACCAATGAGTGGTTCCAGGCGCAGTTCCCCCAAGCTCTGCGCGCCCATCTGCGCCTGCCCACGCGCGGCGAGGAGCAGCCCGACGACAATGACATTGACTATGAGGCGATTACGTGAGTTTACCGCCGTTTGAATCCAAGCAACGCACTGTTAAGCATCTTTAACATTCTAATCCCATTATAGTCAAGCGTATTGCAATATTCTGGCTGGAGCTGCCTTTTGTATTGGCCTCAAGTACGCCGGCAGTGAGAATCCTGTGGCATTTAGCACACTGCGCAAAGTGATCAAAGAATTTTTGGGTTTTCCGGGCACACCCATGGGCGAGTGTGCCGGACGAACGACCATCGAGTGCTGTTTGATGGTATTGTTGATCTCCATCTCGTTGGTATTTGCCGGCTCTGGCAATTGTGAGATCTTGCGCATCATACGGTATTTGCGTTCACGTGTTGGGCCACAGTATCCGCAGGTGACGTATGGCTCCCACATGGCCATACACATGTCATTAGGTCTGCTCTTCCTGGGTGCAGGACGATATACCATTGCCAAGACACCGGAATCCATAGCGGCGATGGTGTGTGCCTTCTTTCCCAAGTTTCCCATACACAGCAACGATAATCGGTTGGTTAAATGAGATTAGAATTAACAAAGGATTGCTCCATCTATCCCTATGTATGTGTGTCTTACAGCTACCATCTGCAGGCGCTGCGTCATCTGTATGTCCTGGCTGTGGAGCCACGCCTCTTTTTGCCACGTGATATTGACACCCATCAGCTATGCCTGTGCAACATTTCGGTACTGGATATGGGCGCCATACAGCCGCGACGTTTGTCCATTGCACCCTGCATATTGCCGGAGCTAAGCACGCTGGAGCAGGTGATTGTCGATGATGAGAACTATTGGCCCGTGTGCTTTGATCGTAACCGTAACTGGGATCAGCTGGAGAAGGCACTGGAGATGTGTGCACCCATTGATATTAAGAAACGGACCGGTTGTTTATCGCATCTGGAGGATCCAGATCGTTTGAAGAGCATGCTGGCCCAGACACTGACCATGGAGCAGAGCATTTGTTGGCATGTCGATGTCAGTGATTTGCAGCAATTTGCCAATGAACGCCTGGTCAAGCCATTTCTCTATCGCATCCTGGACACAAAGGGCACCACGCTGAGTTACTCGGAGCTAAATAAACGCCATCAGTTGATATTGCTCTTCTACAATGTGGTGGTCAAGGATCGCATGCATCTACTGCCGGTATACATAACGCTCTACGATGTGAGTATGGCTGAATTTATAGTCTGTACTATATATTTATTTCCATGATTGGTAATACTTTGTTTTGTTTTATAGCACGTTACAAAGCAAATGGCAAACAATATCGATGTGTGGCAGGTGAAACTAATCGATGCCTATTTGGACAGTGCTAACAAGGAGCATACGCTCATCTCTGTGGAACTCATACAGATGATGCAGGAGATGTTCAAGCTGCAGCTGGAGGTATCCATACAGGAGCTGTGTGTGCCATTGCGTGAATTTCTAACGTTAAAGTACCTGGAGCCAAGCTATGTGGCCACGGTGAATGCGTTCGATTTGCAACGTGTATTCTGTGTGATCAATTATTATAATCTATTGCCGAATCTGTTGAATGGTGTCGATCTGAGCGATGGCCCAATCAACTATATACGCATTATGTACGAATTTCAACAGTTGCAATTGCATCCGTTAACAATATTCGGTTTATTGAAAATATTTCAAGCGCTAACGGCTGACGAATGTGTAGTCGAGATGCCCTAAACCATTTATCGATAACTTCAAGTATCGCACGCTTATAGAATCGATGCTGCTCAATTTGATTATCGCACTCTGGCATCGAGCTTCGATGCATCGATCAAGTTGATCATTGTTTACGCATTTATCAACACCAATGCCTACCAACACTGTGAATTATAATTTAAAAATTGTTAATACACAAAATCTACTATATTTATGAAAACCTGTATAAACTACATAAACTATAATAAAGCAAATCACTATGTACACCAAATGAAATTCATGAAAATTCAAACGATGCGCTGATGCTCTGCTGAGTCGGGTTGGTGCCCCTCTTTGATGCCATGACAGCGTTGATACAGATAAATGCCAATCAGTGGCAAGGGCGTCATGATGGCAACCGCTACGGGCACCACTGTGGTTAGATCCGCCTGCGGCTGTGGCAGCGTGGTGCGCAGAAAGAATATGGCTATGCCCGTATTTTGTATGCCCGTCTCGATGGCGATGGTGAGAGCATCAACGCTATTCTGGTTAAGCAGCTTAGCTGCCAGCCAGGCGAACGTATAGCCCAGTCCAGGGAGCGCCAATCCGGCCACAGCAATCTGGCAAATCATAAACAAATGTTATTGAATGCATTATTCCATAAAATATTACGGTATCTACATTACCTGCCAGGAGAACAGCTCGAATAGATAGAAGTTCGTAACGATCGCAAAGATCACAATAAAAACAATGAGGCATGCGGAGATGGGCTTGAGCAGACGCACCAGGATTTGTGCAATGCGCGGTTGCCAACGCTGTATGGCCAGGCCAATGAGAAGCGGCACTATGAGGCCAATACAATAGGTGGCAATCTGACGATACGGCACCTCCATGCCAGCACGCTCAAAGATCAGTTGGCCCAATATGCGTATCCACAGTTGCATTGTTGCAAATGCAGCCAAATTGCTAACGGTTGTCATCAGCACCGACAGATTGATGTTGCCACCGAGCACCGCTGACCAGGTATTGGAGGCTCCACCGCTGGGCGCAATGCCCGTAAAGAATAAACCCAATTGCATGGCTGGTGACTCCGGAAATATGAACACACCCAGGGCATAGCTCAGCAGGGGCATCCCCACCACCTGAGTGATGAAACCAATGCACGGACCCACAGGTCGCACCAGCAATCCCTGCAACACCTCCAAATTGAGTGCGGCACCAAAGTTAATGTACAGCAGTGATATCAATAGGACCACGGACACCACGAATACAGTATCAATCACACGCTGCGGTCGCACCACCTGCACTAGCACAGAGCTATCATTGCTGCCGGCATTGCTCGGTGGGCTGCTGCTATTGAGCAAGGCGTCATGCAAACGCACCACCAGATGTGCCTCGCCCAAAAAGTGACCCAGCACACGTACATGACCGTGCCAGCCTTCGGCCGTTACCTGCCTCATGGCTATGGTGGCATTCTCCTCTGCCACACTGGCCAGCTGTGAGCCATCGGTGTTAAGCTGGAAACTGTAGCGATCCTTCGGATTTAACAACTCCGGTTCAATGTCTGTCAGCTGCAATTCCACATCGGCGCTGGTTTTCATCTGAAGCTGCACCAGGGCTGGCTTAAATTGTGCTTGCCAACAGGTGCCGGGCACTATGAGTGCACCCAGCATTAGCGCCAGCAGTTGCATCATTCCCATTCCTGGACAAAGTTCTTTAATTAACAACAAACACTAATACAAACACACGAACACGAATACCCACCTGTTGCAAGTGATGAAATTCAACTAATTATTTATCTAATGCTTTTCTCTTTTATCTTTATGCCACTCGAGTCGAGCCATTCAACAGGTTTTGCCTCTCGCACTCACACACACACATTTAAAATGCGACTGTAAAAAAAAACAATCATGATATTGTACTACAATTACTGCGCGCAAAAGAGATGGCTAACATAACATTAACGCCCGCTGTTATTGCTACTGTTTTCGGTTAGGCCCACTCACCAGGCATTAACAGCAGGCTTTAACAGCAGTGGCGCGTTATCAGCCTTAGTGCATAAACATTAGTGGCGCATTAACAGCAGCGGCACATTAACAGCAACAGTGCATTAACAGAAGCAGTGTATTAACAGCAGCGGTGCATTGCATTGCATTTTTATCGGAAAAAAAGCTAAACAAACTAAAATCTGTTCACAATAAATTTTTATATGTGTACTGCCACCGAAATTTTCGTTTAAATTATTGTAAAATATTTCAAGAGTTATTTCTCGAACGCAAAAATTGAAAGACACATATAAACCATTTTTGTTTTTAAATTTATGTCTATGTAAGCTAGATTTTGAGCATTGGATGCAAAAATGTGCAAAAAATACATACTAAAATGCATATAGTAAAGTGTTTTAGCTCAAAAATACTTTTATCTTTCATATTTTTCTTTTTATCTTTGTGCTTATTGTTTGGAAAAATAGTGGGCATCACTGATTAGCAGCAACAATGCATTAACAGCAGGTGGCAACAGCGCATTAACAGGCGCAGACGGCTTAACAGCATGCAGTAGTCAACACAGTCTAACATTTAGCGAGTGCAAGCAAGACAAATATACTAACAAATGCAACGATTCCATCTGCTCTCAAAGGGAGAGTGTGTGAGAGGGAGAAAGCGAGACACAGAAACGGAGCTTCAATTAATTGCACTTACAGCTGATTAGAGATGGCCCTTGTAATTGCTTTGGCGCGTTAAATTCAAATTTAAAATATTGTCTTTTCTGTTTAGAGTTCTATTTTATTTTGAGATTTTAATTAGAATATCAATAGCAAATATTTTGAAGTTACAAATGTTACAAGTTATACACGTGTGTGTTTATGCGTATGTGTTTGTCAGATATTACTCATAAATTCATGATTTAACCATTTCAATTTTATAAGTTGTAGGAATATCAGGCCGTCTGTTTGCTCGCATTTAGTGGAAATAGATGGAGGTGACTCTTAAATTCCTCCAGATCTACAATTGAGGTGTCATCGCCGTCTTGCGGTAAAAATACGATATTCAATTTACTGGCCAGTTGCTCGAATAGTTGCTGTGCATCGTCATTATCTTTGCCACTTTTTGATTTCGCGTGTACATCATCATTGTGTTCCACTGTCGCTTCAACATTTTTTTTCTGATGACCAATAACCTGGATGGAGATCTTGCGCAAGTTATTGTCCATGAGGAATGTGACAATGTCCTGTTTCCCGATCGTTCGCAACATATCGATCTGCTGACACCGTCGATCGAACATGTACTCCTTGTTCAAAATTTCATTCCAGTTGCGTCCCACCTCCGTACTGAGCGCCATGTCAACGACCATCTTTAGTTTGATCAGCGAGTCGCGTGTCTTGTCGTAATCCTCATCGGACATGTTATCCAGTATCTGCAGCATATTATTGCGGAACACCTCAATGCGTTTCTCCACATGGCTGGCAGTGGTATTGGTCTCCTGTGAGTTGACCGTAATTGAATAGCCAGCGATGCCATAGTTCATGTGTATGGTGGCATTCACATGGTAGCCCAGCTGTTCCTTGGTCCGCAACTGATCATACAGCGGCGTCTCCATGAGCATCATCAGCAGATCCAGTATACAACGCAGGCGCAAGGTATTCGGTCCAATCTGGTAGTAGTTAGTGATGACAGTATTCGTATCCTGTTCATTGAGTGAATGACAGCGTATGTAACGCGCTCCCTGTGGCAATTGCACCGTACGATCTTCCACAAGCTCCCGCTCTTTAATGGGTCCGCAGCCGAGACGACTCAGCAGCGTGTTCATTACGTTATGGGCCAACTCCTCCGTGTAGTTGCCCTGAATCAAACCCTGCACGTATAGCTGCTGCGGGAAGAGTTCACAGAACTCCTGCAGATCCTTGAGCGTGATCTCGTTCAGAGCCTTGTACTTATCGATCAACAGCCAGCGCTTGTGCGCCACCACGCACAGACGCACATCTCTGTTTTCATAAAGAGTAAAATTAAACAATTTAAGTTATCTAACAGTAGGGATAGTGTCCAACAGTAAGAACCCTATCTTCAGTAGTTTCGGGGCAATATAGTACTGTCGATAATCCTGCTATACACATTTCGGCTTTGTACTAAGTCATTAGACACTTAAGGGATTTTTAAACACAGATTTAAATAATAACAATGTGATAATTATTTATAAGCATAAGCACCCACCTGTTGAGTTCATGCGGTTTAATCAGCATGTTAAAGTAGCTCTTGCGCTGGTCTGTCACAAACGCATTAAGCATCTCTTTATTGAGCTTGGAGCCGACGGTCATCATGCCCTGAGCTATGGATTCCACAAGAAGATGCAATTTATCATTATAGCCGTTCACTTGGAGGAGGATGCCCTTTACCCCAGCGGAGATCGTGTAATTGAGGCCTACACTGATGGCGGGATAGAGCTCCTCGCTCACATGAACCTCAACTAGATCTTCGTAAATGGCGCATAAAGCCTTGCTACATGCATTAAAATGAAATGGAAAAGAATGAGAGATGCGTTCATTAGTATGGTATGCCCTGCATACAAAGTATGGATATTTACTTTTTGGGCGACTTGCGAGGTAATGGCGAGATGAAATAGAAGTTCATATGGGCTTTGGGCAGCTCATACTTATCGTCGGCGCGAAACCACAGCTCACAGTTGTCCGTATGGAGTAGTTTCTTTGGTGATTCGGGCACGGGCGGTTTACCCATTTCATGCCAGTAAAGCTTAAAATTATTGGTAACAAAACTATTCAATTCCGGCAGGAATAGCTCCGGCATACTCTGTGTTTCCGCCTCCAGCCACATGCGTCGCCATTTCTCGGGCATGGGTATGCTAGTGTATTCGGTGCCAAACCATTCCTCCTGCTTATCGAATGTGAGTTCCTCGTAATTGCGTGTAGTGACCATTATGTTGAAGTTGAACTCGTTGAGATGACTGATGAGATGAGTTAAATGCTGTTCGTTGTATTCGTAGAACAGTTTAGGTCCGGTGAGCACATCCTTGGGCGGATAGTGTTTGCTATTGAGCACCAGTTCCTTTACATTATCCATGGCCGCGAGTTGTGCCTGGAAACGAAATTCTGTTGCCTCAATGGCCTGCTTCTCCTCGTAAATGACGCGTAACTCCTCGGGCTTTGCATGGGCAATGATCTTGATGTAGGCAAAAGTAGCTGCTGTAACCTCATCCAGATGCTTAAATCCCATATCGGTTAGAATAATACGCAGAGTAAAAAGACTGTATACAGAGTTCATATAAGAGCCAATGTCCACGCTGCCAGCGATAAGGGTCACGGCCCAAAGCTTTTTGCGTAAATAGGTGCAGAGACTTCCCTTGCCCTCATTGCCTAAGATGTACTCCAGCAGTCTGGCGGGCTTGCTGCGGTAGTACGGTCGCAAATTGGGCAGTACCCACGTCAAGTCCAGGATGCATACATTTTCTACGGGCTTCACAAAGAACGCATGCTCATGGAACTCAGCACGAAATGCATTGCGATAGTTAAATTTGCTGAAATCGGGTGCAGTAATGGTATTTGAATGTATATCGGTGAAATGGCGCAACACCAT
>JBANCZ010003468.1:0-12494 GCA_037040025.1 Sphaerogastrella javana | reverse complement strand
AAAATATCAACAGTGCAATACCGTATAAAAAGTATCGGGACTGGGTTAATAAAATACAGATTTCCCATTTTATCATCCGAAATTTCTTCTGTCGCCTTCAAAGTAGTCCCCATTAGAGGCAATATACTTATTCCAGCGATTCTGCAAGTCTTCGAAACATTTGCTATAGGCGTTTTCCGGGATAGCCTTCAATTCTCGAGTCGAGGAAACAAAAAGAAATCGCACGGGACTAAATTTGGCGAATACGGAGCTTCTTCAATGGAATTTATGGAGTTTTTCACCTTGTATTCGTTGACAATGGTTGCTCGATGTGAATTGAATGTTTGCCCACATATTCCGGTCGTTTTTTCCGAATTCTTTTACTGAAATGCCGAAGTACGGTCAAGTAATAATCCTTATTGACCGTCTGTCCCTGAGGCACAAACTCATAATGCACTAGACCGTGAATATTGAATCCTGGTACTTTTTTGACAATCAGATAAAACTATGATATATCATGATTAGCAAGAAGAACTATAATATGAAGAACTGCAGTATATACGTTTTATAGGGTTAACAGTATGTAAGATCCAGCGTTAGATCGTAAAGAACGCCCTGACTGAATGCAAGATCAAAAGTTTTACTTCAAGATCTTACGATCAAAAAGAAAATGCACGATTGTTTCTGGGTTCTCTTTCTTTCATTATTTTTTTTGTTTTCTTATTTTTTTTATTATTTATCTTTGCTTTGTTTTTCTTCAAATTTCTGCTTTTTTTTTTAATTTTTTTTTTATTTTTTATTTTTATTTATTTATTTCAATTCTTGGTATTTATTTTTTGTGTGTTAACGTTTTGTATCATTTCCGTTGCGTATGTGGCCCAAACAATGGCACGAACAGCAGCGCTGTCAGCATTGGTAACGCCATAGGCGTGCTACTGGTACAGTGGGACCTCGTTGCCACCAGCAGCAAGACAATCGATACCACAAAAAGCCAACACGAAATGCAATGCGAAGAGAGTGAAGAGGGCCAAAGAGTGAGCCATTAGGAGAGAGAGAGAGAGAGAGTAAAAGAAAGAGAGAAAGGGGGATAATCGTATGGTGAGAGTGTGTGAAGTGAACTGTTGTTTCGTTTAGGGGAGTTTTCTGTTTGCAAGGAGTGGGGGCGAGGAATGTTACAGGGGGGCTGCGGGGGGAGTGTCACTGTGAACTGTTGACAGGCTCGTTTTGGGGCCGCGCTGTGGCCGCTTAGCGGCTTATCAAATATGTCAACATATTTTTTGTTTTTGTTTTTGCTTTTTTTTATTTATTTTATTTACGACTTGTTAATTGCAAAGAGGCAAAAGAGTTGGCAAAACGCAAATCAGGCAACAACAACAACAACAGCAACAGCAACAATAGAGCAAACTGTGTGCACAACATAACAACGAGCACACAATAAAGCGCGAAATTCCACATATATACAAACATTCACACACACTCACACACACACTCACTCACACACTCACTCACACATACGACCACTGTAATGTAACTGTAAATGTTGCTATATGTCTCATAGATATAGCTCATTTATTTGGCTGACTTTTTTATTGATAAGAAACAGCAGCAACAAATCCGCACAATAGACTCGCCCATTGGCCTCGTGTGGGAATCACTTGTGTCAATGAAACTAGTTTCTATATATGTATATATATACATACTATATGTACGTATATATATGTATATAAAGGGTCTTTCAAATAGAGCGCGTCTATGTTAATAATATTTGGCGTGCATTATGTTTCCAGGCAATGATGCCAAATCACCATGAATCTTGTTTCATTCAACATTAACATCGACCAGTCCTTGTTGAAAGACCCTATATGTATATAAATATACTTATTTTTTCGTACATTTTTATCTACACCTCCTTTTGTGCGAGTGTGTTTGTGTGTCTGTTGAAAATGATAACAATTACTTCATTTGTATGTGGCGAATATTTAAAATATTTTTCATTTGTGCTTTATTGCAAATCTATACCTATCTTTTCATAGTATTATATGCCATAAAATACTATATATACATTTTTGGTAGCTTATTCAAAAAAAATTTAACACAATGATACAAAAATTGTGGCCCTTCAGAGAGAGTTTCATACGGATCGTTGAAAATCTTAAATCGTTTTAGTAATTTATTATTCAACGTTGAAGTTTTAATACCAAATTACATAACAATCAGAGTAGGTTAGTTTATATAAGTAACTATAGTTTATTTCATTTCCTTGATTATGTTACACATTTTTCAATCTAGTTGGAATTTCATTACGGTGTCGTCGACTTATTATTTTCATAGCATGAAATAGAATTAGATCCTGTGTCTTTGTGTGTGTTAGTGTTACGCTGCGTATACGCAATGCACTTGGGCTGAGATTTTAAATGCCCTGTTTTTTATTTTAAACACAAGAAGGTATATTAACTTTGTGCAAAGATTAGGTGTAAGAGGTAAAGGGAGGCATGGCATACCCACGAAAGTATATATTTTCTTCAACATTATAATCTTTTGAATTGGGGATCCCATAATTTCAAATACAAGGCGCAACTTTAAAGCCAGAACGTTGTGTTTTGGCACATACGACCCGAAATTCATTATAAACATATGGTTATTGCAATATTTTGAAAACATACATCCACTGATGCACTGGTGGATACCCTGTAGCTAAAAATCGGCATATAATGCGCAATTTTGAAGCTAGAACGTTTTTCTTTTGTCCGTTGGAGCAGATTAATACACTTAATTGTATTATCGATAACCGATTATCAATATTGATTTTCGATTTCAATTGTCTATGTCAGTTATAAACATCGATTAACGAAATTACTGTACAGTACCAAAAATGCTATTCTTCCCCAACAATTTGTTTCTGCACCAAAAATACTAAAGCGTACCGAAAATATTAAATACAGGGTCCCTTCTGTCGTGCACCGTCCCTACTGTCAGGTATTTTCTACTAAAACAAATGCAAGTTTGATTAAAATGAATGATGCTGCTTACGAGGGAAGAGAAGATAGCAGATTGTAGTTTAGATCTCCAGTGCAAAGTGCAAAGTCAATTTGCCAGGATGAGCTCTAAAGCTGCTGTTAGACATTAGATAGATATAACGTCTACCACAAGTAGGCGTAGATTGCACTTAGTTTTTGCCCTTTGGCACCAACTTAAGAAGCAGTTCCAGCTGTCTTTAAATTTGACTTTGAATTTGACTTTGGCTTTGGCTTTATGTGAAGCTTCAGCTGCAGCTTTAGCCTTAGTTTTTCCGACTATTTATAGTTGTGCAACTAAAAGATGTAACTAACAAAGTTAGGATGTTGCAGTCCTGCCATATACTGTCTTGTTCTGCCCTGTTCTGTCCTCTGTCCAGCCTTGTTTGTATAGTTGTGTTTCGTTTTGCTGTTGGCGCTGTTGCTCCTTCTAGTTGTAGCTGGTATCCTGTTGCCATATTTGCCAGGAGCAGAGCATCCTTTTAGAGATCAAATTGCATTGAGTGGGCTCCAGCTGCAATCTAATTTGTGGTCCATGTTGCAAGCTCTGAGTGCTTTTTGCTACGTTCTGTGTGCGGTTTTGTTGCCACTCGCACAAAAGGTGCAGCTAATGCAGCTCCTGTGTCATGGTCATGGTCATCGTCATGGTCATGGTTGGGTTCAAAGCACAAGCTCAAGCATAATCTCACGACCAAGGTGAAGGTCGAATTCGTTAAGCGTTTTAAAGATAGAGGTATTGGTTAATGTTGTTGCTTCTGCTGTTATTGTTGTTGTTGTTGTTGTTAGTTGTGGTTGTTGATGTTGTTGTTGTTGTTGTTGTTGGTTATTGTTGTTACTGTTGTTGCAGTAAAATGGAAGCCTTGTAGCACTTGTTGCTATCAAGTTTTTGTCCTGTTTATGTCTGTTTTGAGCTTGGGATACCTTAAAGCAAAGACGAAAGCCAAGCGATCGAATTTTTGATTTGCTCCATTCGATTGATTCGATTGTAATTTGATTTCGATTAAAATTGAATCATTCTCTAACCAAATAAACCATGCAAACATTCACAGTGAATACTCACAACGACACTCACAGTGAATACTCATAACGACACTCACAGCAGCACAGCTCTGAGTATGAAGTATGAAGCTGAGTATAAATATGAGCAAAAAATGATTATGAGTATGCATTTGAGAATGTGCAACTATGTATAAGTATGTGCGTGAATGTGAGTGTGAGTTTAAGTTTTAGTGTGAGTGCGAGTGTGAGTATGAGTGTGCATATGAATATGAATATAAGTCGTAACAATGAGTATGAGTGTGGGCATTTGTGGGTGCTACTACGTTTGTTTTTGCGCAGCTTTTCGCGTATTTGGCAATGCGTTGTCGTCGCTGTTGCTGTTGCTGTTGCTATTGCTGTCAATATCTTTTGTCAAATTGTTAATTAATCGTGATCAGCATAATCAAACAACTGCTGACGACGTCGAATACATTCATAAGTCGTCAAGTTTGTCGTCATTTGAGTATCGATCTACTCTACTGATGGCACGCGCCACAGGGCTCGATTTTTTGTATCTTTTGATTATGGCGCACAGGTGCCCAAACGGCATTTGTATGTTAAATAAATGTTTAAATATCGATATCAATAATTTCTATAAACAATAATAACAACAAAAACAAAAACAACAACAACAACAATTATAATAATAATTTTTATAAAAATAAAATACAAAACAAACAACGAGTTTGTGGAATGCGAGAAATTCAATTGCATAAGCTGTAGTTGCTCAATGAAGACTCACTATCTATATGTTCAGCGCTCTGTATTCTGATATTATTATTCAAATTATTTTTTATTATTAAAATAATTTTTTCTTATTAAAATTATTATATTTTTTTTTTATTGTTATTATTCAATAGTTTTTTTTTTTTTTCTTTAATGAATTCATTATTCGATTAGCATTTTATGAATATCGATTTCAATTTCAATTTCAATTTCAATTTGCAGTGCCAATCAGCCGCCAAACCTAACAGTATTAGCTAGCACAACGGCAACAGCTGCCACGCCCACCGCACGTCAACCGAAATCAACCGTAGCGCTATATACAGTGAATGCCAGCGGGCCAGAGAATAGTGATCTGATGATACGATTACGTGAATCGATCAAACAAAAGGAGGAATTCCTTAAATCACCATTACCATCCGGTGTACAAGCCCCATCAAACGGCAACGCAGGACAATCATCACCACAGCAACATCTGCAACATCAACAGCAAACTGTTTCTGTGCAACATTTCTTTCCAACGCACACAACAACATCGCCTGGTCATCAGGTGAGTGTCAGTGCCACGCGTACACGACAGCAGGTGTTGCTCAAACATCAACATCAGCACCAACACCAACAGCAGCAGCAGCAGCAGCAGCAACACCAACAGCAACAGCAGCAACACCAACAGCAACAGCAGCAACATCAGGTGGTGCTTGGCTACGATATGTATAATAGCTATGCGGGCAGCAAACTGGTGGCGCGTCCACTGGGTGCAACACAGCAGCGACAGCTGCCCCTCAATGTGAGTAACAACAATGCCAAATACACCAAGGAGCTGGACTACTTTGAGACACTGCAGGAGACTGGCGTGACAAACAAAGTGTAAGTGGGAATCATTACAATAAATAATTATATAATTATATCATGGTTTTTGTTTCTGTTTGTATTCAGATTTGAAAGCAAACTGGTATCGCACATGTCCAAGGGCTTTGATCCGTTCAAGCCGCTGTCCATAAACACAAATGCCGCAAGTGAGAGCAGCGGCAGCGGTGGTGTCAAGAAGCAGAGCGTCCTCTATGAGTCACTGCAGCAGCATCCGCTGCATCAGATGCAGGCCAAATACCAACAGCAACATCTGCATTCATTCATCCATCAACAGCAACAGCAGCAGCAGCAGCATAACAATAGTTCCATCAGCGGCAACAGCACCACTGTGGATGGCCAGACCAGCAGCCGTATGGAGCTGCACAAGGCAACTCTGGCCAATGCCACAATTGAGTCCACGCCCAGCAGTAAGTACATGATTCTTAGCTTTCCCTTTGTGTTGTTTCACTAAATGTTTTTATCCACAGAGTACAGCAATACGCCGGAGCATCCTCCAGCCACATCTGTTGGAACAGTGGCAACCGGTGGCAGCAACAGTTCCTCTCACACCGTTGCCACATTGGCGGACATTGCCGAGAGCAGCGGTAAGTTGCAGACGGCACCACTAAAGCGTCCAAGAAAAGTATTCATGTTTGATAATGTCATTGCAACTGCAACAGTTTCAGCTGCTGCCATTGTGGATGCCACCGTGAGCGTTGCTGGCAATGTGGTGCGTCGCTATAAGCCGCTTACATCGAGCTCCTTCGATGAGGGCAAACCCATGCGTCGCATCTCGTATCTGCGTGCCACAAACAACGAAACGGAATTTCATCCCGAACAGCATCCCACAACGGATGCAACAGTGTCAAGTGGAACAGGTGCGTGTGCCGGTGTTGCCGCCGCTGGTTCTGCTTCTGCGGTGGCTGTGGTAGCGGCACCGACAGCATCCACCGTAGTGGAACCGCACAAGACAAAGACACCGCTAGTCGAGGAGCATCCAGATCCCACATACGATGTGATTGCCAGCGTTGGCACCGGCGGTGGCCATGAATTTATAGAGACACCCAATGGCCTAGAGGATGTCCGTCTAACAACGCACCATGGCAGTCGGCGTGCCTCCGTGAACAGCGAGATGCGCAGCAGGTAATCTCCTCTTAAACAGCCATGAATTGCCATGATCTTAATCTGATTCTTTTATGGTTTTAGCATACACATCGATTCCGAGCTGAATGGCAAATATGTACCCAATGAACTGGAGGCCTTTGAGACGGAAATTGAGATCAAATCATCGTGCATCAACGGCAAGGTAAACCCCTTTAAATGAATGAATGGGATCCTGATCCAAGCCAGACACTAATCACCATATATATCTGTTTCTCTCTTCAAATATTGCAGCGCATGTCCGAGTATCGGTCGTGGCGTCTGGTCAAACTGGAGATCAAAGGCGATATGCTGCGCATTTACTCTGGACGACATGGCAAGTCGGAGCATAATGTACGTGTAACCGAAACGAATATTTCATTATTAAATTCCAATGGCATTAATTCAATGAATCCCTTGGTCTTTCCAGGTGATAGAACTTGATATTAGAAACTTTAAATTCTACGACGAGTCGCTGGATAAGAAGAAGTATCTGATACGCATGCAATCGAAACCCAGCGCCAGTGTTGCCCATTTGGCCACATTGGGCAATGAGCTCAATTTGGATGATGCACACGATAAGCTAACATCGTCGGGCAGCAGCAGTGCTGCAGAGCCGCAGACACCGGCGGCAAGTGCCCCATCATGTGGACCCTACACCGAAATTCTCTTCAAGACGAAAAGCAGCAGCGAGATGAGGCGTCTCTTTGGCCTGCTGCAGTGGAAGGATAGCCTCAACTATACTGATAATGTGAGCACAATTTATTGATCATTATGTGGCAATTTGAGTAATGGTTGAATGTTGCATTACAGGAGCAGTCGGCAGGTGGCAAGCAGCTGGCTGAACCGCAAAAAACTGCTGCCACTGCCAGCTATTTGGATGATGTGGGTGCCGCAACGGATAGCTCGCCATTGAGTTCGCATTCTGGTGGCGCTCTTGTCGAGGGGGCAGCGGCAGCGGCAGCAGCAACGATATCAGCAGCAGCAGCTGCTGCTAGTGGTGATTCCATATCGCCAGTAATGAAATTGCGTAAGCCATCATCCACGCACAAACATATGCCGGAGAAGGACTTGGGCTCACCAAAGTCAAAGAACTGGAAGGATCTACTATTTCGCCGTGGCGGCGGTAGTGGTGGCAGCGGTGTATCACACTCAGATTTAGCCTCACCCTCAGCTGGTTGTGGGCATAAAACATGCGGCTCCATTGGTCTGCCACTGCGGGCCTGTCCCATGTCCAAAACGAATGCGTATGTCCCGCATCTGGTCGAGGTGTGCACAAACATTGTGGAGACAAAGGGTCTGAGCGTGGTGGGCATTTATCGTATACCAGGCAATAAGGCGGCCATCTCGGAGCTGTCCGAGCTGGTCAACACCAAGGACTTTCAGTTCGAGAGCTGTGCCACAGATGTGCGATGGGAGGACGTGAATGTGGTTAGCAGTCTGCTAAAGCTATTCATACGCAGTCTGCCCGATGCACTAATGCCGGCCAGTTTCTATATCAATTTCATTGAGGCCGACAAGAAGATGGGCATGGAGCGTATTGTGCTGCTCAAGGATATTGTGGAATCACTGCCACGTCATCCCTATGAGACAATGAAGCATCTGATACGTCACCTGTGCCGGGTTAGCGATAATTGCGAGGTCAATCGCATGGAGCCAAAGAATCTGGCCATTATTTTTGGCCCATCCATTATTCGTACACCCAACGATACACTGGAAACGGCTGTCAAGGATATGAAGCACCAGTGTCGCATTGTCGAGCTGCTTGTCACGCAGGTAAGTGACCAATAATCCGCATTCAATATCAATCATAAATCACACACTCTCTCTTCTTTGTGCGCAGTATGAATATTTCTTTGAGGGCGGATCTCAGCCAGATGTGGCAGAATTGAACAGCAGCGTAGCGACACCAAGTCCAGCTCAACCGCAACAGGCGCAAGAGGATCAAACGAGCATGCTACTCCATAATCTATCAAAGATTGAGCGCATCACAGAGCGCGAAACGCGCACCTCACGCTTCATACCGCAGCTGCGACGACGCACCCATGGCAAGCGTAGCGCCGTCAGCTCCGACACGTACTCCGGCGAGAGTGTTCTGGTAAGCGGCAGTAATCAAGCCAATTCCCACTGCACCATCAACACCATCACCACAACCACAACCACAACCATCACTAGCACCATTAGCACAAATACCAACACCATCATCAACCATCAAAATCCAATTCCAAATCAAATTCAACGACGCATACAGCGCAAGGCTGTCCAAAGCATTTGTGATTTTGATCTAATCATGCCCGCTGTTCACTTTCAGTCGCTGGACTACGCCAAGGTATCGGCTAGCAGCACCACCAGTACCAGCAGCAGCTCCACACTGCACAGTAGCAAAGCCAGCAGCAGTAACAACACCAGCACCAACAGCAACACCAACACCAACACCACCACCACCACCACCAAGCAGCTGCTTAGCTCGGCCCTTAGCTCAGCATCAGCGTCAGCATCAGCCTCGTCGGCCACATCGAGCACATCAACGACAACGACCACATCGAAAACAGCAACAGGTAGCAGCAAGAAACGCACCACTGCCGGTGGTTTCCTAATCGGTACACGCAACGCGGACAGGCAACAGACGCGCAAGACCAGTCTGGATGAAAAGGACTCGGGTAGTGTGGGCTCAGCGAGCAGCATAGGCAAGCATCATGAGCAACAGCAGCAACAGCAGCAGAAGCGTACCAGTGTCGATATATCCATACTGCTCACAGACGACGAGTCCAGCAGTCGTCTCAGCGATACTGGTAAGTTCTATCTATTGATCTATGTCGTGGATCTTGACTTATGATTGCTTGATTGTTGTAGGCTCCATGTCGCTGACGACCATTACCGATACACTGGATAGTAAATTGCGCAATTTGCGCAGCGGCTCGGAGTCGAATGATGAGAATGGGTCACCGGAGTATCCAAAGAATCGTCGCCATACGTTGGGCCAGCCGCTGCATTTGCACTCTGAAAACATTCCGTATGCGGATGAGTCGCCGGAGCGACTCTTCCACAATTTTTGTCCATTGGACGCACCGCATTCGCTGCTGTTAAGCCGCTCCTGCACCGCCACCAATACCATCGGTGATACCAAGGACGATAAACAACATCATCAGCATCAGCACCAACAGCTACAACAGCTAATGATGAAGCCCACGGTGGCACCGCTGCCCGCCAGCTTACTAAAGGCAGCGCATAAGCTCCAACATTCGGCCACAGCGCCCATACATCAGGGTAGCTCCACAGCGCCCACAAGCGGTGCTGCAACGCCCACTGGTGGTCCACCTGGCACTGGTACAGGCAGTGGTACAGGCACCACCAACTCTAGCAGTGCCTCCACACCGTTGGCGGGCACGCCCAACTTCCAAACGACGCCTAGCGCCATGCAGCGCAACTCGTACAGCAGCAAAAATCTGCGCTTCAGCAGCTCCATGGCGTATGAGCGTGGATCGGCAGGGGCTGCCGGTTCCGATGACGACTCGGAGGGTTCAACCACCAGTGATCCAAAGGAGAAGCTTCTAATGGCAGCACCATCGCCATCGTTTTTTCTCGAGCGCTACAATAAGAAGCGACGCGATCATCGATTATTTCGCAGCGCCAGCTTCAACTGTCGCAACTATACGACGCGACACATGAGCAGCAGCAGCAACAATACAAATGCAACAGCTGCTGCAGTTGCAGCTGCCGCAGCAGCAGCGGCAGCAAGCAACAATGGCGGCAGCAATTGCTGTTCCCCAACATCAGCGTCTTTGTCGTCATGGGCCCATGCTGCCGCCGCACTGACCAAGGACGAAAAGACTGACATGAATCTGACAAAGAAGCGACAGATTCAGAACAAACAGAATCGTTCCATTAAGCGTCGTCACACCGTGGGTGGACCACACGATTATTCGGCCAATAATGGTGCAACGGCAACATCATCGGCAACAGCAACGGCAACAGCAACATCAACAGCAACTGGCCATGATCTGGCCGCCATCAACTACAATCACCATAATCGACATCATCAGCAGCAGCTGCTCAAACTGGGTACTGCCGCTGCCGCCGGAAACGGCGCAGCTGCTGCCGAGACAACAACAACCACGACAACAACGACAACCGTGCTGCGTCGACTGGGTGCACCGACAGGCAACAATACCACAGCCAGTGGCAGTGCAGGTGCAGGTGCTGATCAAACTGTGGCATTGCCCGTCACTGCAACTAGTTCCAGCAGCAGCAGCAGCAGCACCAGCTCCAGCTCTAACAACAGCAACAACAACAATTCACCACTTAGTGATGGCAGCAATGGCAATGCAGCCAATGCTGTTGGTAGCAACAGCAGCAACAACAGCAGCAGCAGCAACAACAGCAGCAGCAGCAGCAGCAACAACACCAGCAACAACACCAGCAACAGCAGCAACAATTCTGGCGGCGCTGCTGGTGGTGCAGTGGCTGCTGCTGGCGGTGCTGACCAAGTGCTGGATGTGGGCATACGCATTAAGAACATCAATCGAGGGCGCTACTAAGCATGCTAAACAGCAGGTGTGTTTAACTAATGACTCACTAAAACGGAACGTCTCTTTTCATATACAAATTTTACAATATTATTTGCAGCAGCAGCAGCAACAGAAACAGCAACAGGAACAGCAGCAACATCAAACACGAACGAGCAACAGCGAGTTGATAATCTAGTATTACCAGCGCGTAGTATATATATATATATATTTATATATATATATATATAGCACACACAGATACAAACACACATATATGTATACAGATCAGCTATGCATAGATATAGTATGTATATATATGTGCAGCAGCAAGTATTCATTAACAGCAACAGACTCAGCTCAACTATCCCTACCCGTCCCCTCGCCTCTTTAACTACATAAATATAGATTACCGATACACTATATAAAATCGTGGGAACAACAGCAATAAAAACAAAACACCGAAACAGCAAGAGATGGCAATAAAAAGAGAGACAGATAGATAGAGACAGAGAGAAAAAGAGAGAGAACTATTTTGTAAAACATATATCCTTTCCCCCAATTATATATATACGCATTATATTTGTAAAATAACCAAGCAGAATCCGATATTTATACACACAAATGTACTACATATATACTTATATATATATAACATATAATATATATAGATATATATACATACGTATGTATGTATAAAGATATATAGAAACTATATTGTTTATACACTTAATCCAAACATTTGTCGTGGGCCCCAGAGCAAAAGCAAATTATTGGAGTGCTTTGAACGAGGGAGAGGGAGAGACAGAGGGAAAGAGAGAGACAGAGAGAGAGATAGATAGATAGGAAGAGAGAGATAGCAAGAGAGTAGGTTGTAATCACACGCATACACTTGCATATTACCTGTAGTACCTGTAGCTGGCCATCATAGCTCCAACTGGTTGCAGCAGTTTTTCTTTTCGGGTGCCTTAAACAACAACAACAAAAATACAAAAAAAAGGCCATTTTCTTTGCTGTATTCAAGAAAAAATGAAAAATTTGTTTAAAATATTTTTTATATATTTTTTTTTCATTAGAACTTTAGGCGCGACCCTCTGTAAGCTGTTCATGCAGTTCAAGAATTTTTGTACTTTTGTGCAGTAGAATTGTTTTTTTTTTTTTTGGAATATTTCTTTTATATTTATTGCAAATTGAATTTTCCAATTTTTTTTTTTGTTTTAATGTAATGTTTAGATTAGTTAAGGCC
>JBANCZ010003467.1:0-12494 GCA_037040025.1 Sphaerogastrella javana | reverse complement strand
GTCTGAAGCGTAGGAGTCGTATTAGCCATTTCAGCGTTGGCTAATTTGAAGAACCAAATTTATTCGTTGTTGTCCTTGTGGCGAATGAGTTCATTTACTTGTTGCTTGCTTTTGACTCCGATCGTCTACCTTCCGCGCTTGCACAGTATTTATATTTATTTATTTATCTCGTTCTTTCTTGCTTGCCGAAATTGCGCCAATTCATATGGCAAGCACTGCCAGGGCTGACAAAAAACTCTAGAGTTGCCACCGCTTTGCAAGAACGTTAACAGTTAGTAATATAAAGCAGGCTGGCAACGCTGTAGGGCTGCCGGTAATTCAACACTCTACATACATCTGGCAACATCGCTCTTTTTCCATTCGCTTTGGTTGCGGCAGCACGTTGCTCGCAATCAACACATTTCATATATTTTAACAAATAAATTAACGTGAACTAAAAACAATAAAATAGAATGCTGCAGTTCACAGCAGAAGCCAGCAACAGTTGGTTGTCAAAGCATTATCCTGCTGATATTAGTTTTGTTGGCTGAAAACTAAAGCCCGACCACGTGGTTGGACATGGCACTTGTTGAAAATACAGCGTCTTCTGCATGCACGAGGTAAGTTCAAACCGTTGGTTGTAATTTCTCATATTGCAACTTGCCTGATGATAACTTCATACCCAAAGCAGAAGAGTCATGTTGAAATCTAACCTAACATGCATCACCATCTGACATTGCATTGTATCAAACTACATGCTCTCTATTTCTGAATGTTGTATTCATTAAAATTTTCTTATTTCAGTTATGGGTTGTAGAGAAACGCATACAGCCTTGTAAATTTTTGCAGGCTGGCATCAGTGTTCCATCGAAACCAAGAAGATTCCGTAGTGTTTGCTGTAAGTATTTTTATTAACTTTGATTTGAAAGACTAGATCAATTCTTCTGATGATAACTTCATACCCAATGCAGAAGAAATCCTTGTTGAAATCTATTTAACATGCATCACCATCTGATTTATCAACAAATACTTATATAATTGCCTGGTATTGTAACATGCTAATTTAAAATTGTTTTGTTTACTTTCAGATGGAATGAACTGGGTAAATATTTGATTATGTTGTATTTATTTGTCATATGTTCTTTATGCTACATCGAGATTATGTAAAAATAAACTTAAAAATTTATACTTAAGCAACTGTTTAACACACACACAACAACTCCCTCTGTATAAGGCATGTTTCCAAGTTCAAATTCCATTTGAATTATCATTAAGTAAAAACTCTGTTAAATTCTTTGGAAATTTGAACTTGGGGGAACACATTTGTCTACGACTGAAACAGCAGATTCACAGCAATAACAACAGAAACAACGAGCCAACCGACAACAACTCTGCCCTGCTCCAACTGCTACCGGTGCTACTGCGTCCTGGCACTACATGACCGTAACCCACCGGTTTGTTGACTGCTGTGGTGCGCTCAGTGAATTCACGTTTCTTTTTGAAGCTCTCGTAATACCAATCCATGCCGTCTTTACGTTCTGCTTCAATCGGATCCACAGTGTCGGTGCGTTTCTGCGCCTGACCCTGGCCATGTCTGCTTAACAGCTGCTGTTCGGTGCCAAACACATCACTATCTGTCTGCCCGCTGGGCGTGGTGCGTTGATACTCCTCCGCCGTGGGCTGTGACAGCAGCTGCTGCTGTTGCTGATGTGGTGCATATACTTTGGTTATTGTCGAACGTCCACCAGGTGTGCGTAGACCACCGCCAGCACGTGCAGGCACAGGCGCTGGCTGCTGCACTGGTGCTGTGGCTGCTTCTGTTGTGCTGCTGCTGGTGAGCCAAGTGTGGGCCACATGCTCCTCGGGTGGCGGGATGAGCAATATAGTTTCGGCTGTAGTTGTTTGAAGTAGTTGCGGTGGACGTAGTAGCGTGACAGACTGTGCCTCCAGATCCTCGTCCTCCTCCACATCCTGTTCCTGTTCTTCATTATCGATGTACTGCTGAGAATCTTGCTGTTGCTGGCTGTTGGCAGCGCTGCTGATACCACTGCTCCTACTGCTGCTGGTGGTGCTGGTTCTGGTTGGCGTCGCCGTTGTCTTTGCTGTTGTTGTCGTCGTGCTGCTGCTAGCTGTTGACATGGGCTTAGTGTATGGTGCCTGTGAGGTTATTATGTCTGGCGTCTCTTCGGTGACATAGTACGTGGCCGTTTCGCTGCTCTCACCGCTGCTTGTGGGCTTTGGACGTGGCTGATGCACTTGCAGCTGCTCCTGCCGCACTGCTATGGGCACAAAGTGACGCTCCATATGTGGATTGGTGCTGCTGCTAGTTGGTGGTTTATTGCTGCTGGTTACATTGACAGCTTCCACTACACCACGACGCTGTTGTGGATCATGCACAGGCATAAAACCACCCACATGCGGAGGCACAATGGGCCTAAAGCCGCCGCGTTCAATGCTCGCTGGTTCACGAAAGGTGGTACGGAATACTCCCACCGTAGTGCCACCCGTTCCTGCACCCTGCTCATTGCTCAGGGTCTCCTCCGCTGAATTTGTGCTGGACTCCATCGTATCCATGTAGCGTTTGCGCGCCAACTGCTTTTGTTGTTGCTGCTGCTCCTGCTCCTGCAGATACTTCTCAAACTCTGCGCTGTTCGGTTGATACATGCGCGTCTTGCCACGGCCTGTGGGCAGGTTGATGTGTGCCATTCGATGCGTAGCAGGCATGGGGTCATCATCGTTTAGCTGATCCAGATCTGTGCGCTGTTTCCGCCCACGATCGCCAAAGCCAAAGAAACGACCCAAGCTCAGACTGGGTATGGGATAGCCAAAGAATGTAAAGGGTGAACCAGCACCCGGTGGCGGCTGTGGACGTCTATTGAAGTATTTGGTATGGAGCAATGTGTTATTCAGATCAATATTGCCGCTGGTGGTAGCTTGCAAAGGTTTGGGGCGCTGTGAGCTGCTCACTACGGAATTGCTCGCATCAGGTACATCCGTCGAGTCCACATACTGATCATAGAAGTACTCGCTGTCAGCTACCATGGGCCGATCACCATGCACATCGCATTCATCGTGGAAATCTTCGGGTAAATCACGTTGAAACACATCGCCGTGTTCGTTCAAAAGAGGTAAATGATTACCATCCCGCTGCTCGTTGTTGTAGAGCTCTAGGCCCGCGCACAGGCTACGTTCCATACGTGCAGCACGCAGCAGTCGTCCGTCTTGACATTTTGGTCCTGGATATGGGAAATTTGTCTCCTGTAGCCATACTGATAGCCACTGCATCTCGCAATTGCAGTCGATGGGATTGCCTTAAACATGGGAGATTTTGTTAAATTAACGTTTGAGCATACACAACTGTCGCACACTTACCGTCCACATCAAGTATGGCTATATTGCCACGCAGATTCCTAAAGGTGCGCTCTTTAATCGTTCGCAGCTGATTGTTACGCATGGATAGCACCCGTAATCTGGGCATCGTCTCAAAGGGGGAACCCTGCGGTTTAGAATAGGAGAGAATTAGTTGAAATGAATATGAGAAACATTTACGAAACTGTACTCAACATTATGTAAGTGCATTTATACTACCTGAATTCTGCATATCTGATTATTGTCCATTTTTAATTCCACCAGCCAATTGAGCGCCTTGAGCGGCATTGTGGACACCAATTTGACGCCGTTCGTGGACAGATCGAGTACCTCCAGATTGCGCATGCTTCTCAGGCCAATATTTTCCATGTTTCGAAAATGATTGTTGGACAAATTGAGGAAGACCAGCGAATTGGCATGATGGAAACTCTCTGGTGATATATAGCGTAATTTATTATACTGAAAGTGTGAGGCCAGCAGGCCAGGCAGTTCTTCAAAGACATGATCCTTAAGCTCCACGAGCTTATTATCGGCCAACACAAACTCCTGCAGCTCGGGCAGACCTTTGAGTGCACCTGGTTGCACACTGGCAATCTCATTGCTGCTGAGATCCAAGTATTGCAGCTTGGGCAGATTGCGGAATGTGCCCTGTTGCAGTTCCACGATAAGATTATTGGACAAGCGTATCTCGACGACATTGCGCCAGGCATTGATAACCTCGGAGTGCACACGTGAAATCTGATTATAACTGAGATCTACATCGCGCAGACTATGCAGATTGCCCAGACCTACAGAAATGTCGAGCAGGGCATTGCCAGAGAGATCCAAATACTCCAGTGCACGTTGATTATCAAATGCCGTGGGTGAAATGCTGCGAATGAGATTCCTCGATAGATCTAGCTGTTCCAATCGGCTGTTGTTGGAGAAAAAGTTATCCGTGATGGATTCCAGCTTGTTGGACTGCAGATTAAGATTACGCAGCTCGGCCAGCGGCAGCAGAGCGCGTTCATCCGCCTGGCCCAGCCGATTGTCCTGTAGATGCAGTAGCTCCAGCCGTTGTATGCCCAAGAACGAAGTGTCCTCTAGTTGACGCAGCTGATTCTGCGCTAGGCTCAGTACTCTCAGTTCTGGTGCCGCTTGAAAACCATGACGCGTTAGCTGCTCTATGTGATTCTGGCTGAGGTCAAGCATGCGGAGATTGGGCAACTGCAGCGATTTACTGCCAGAGGCAGGCAGTGCAGCTATTCGATTACCACGCAGTGACACACGTTCAACAATCTGTGGAAGACCTGGTATAACTGTGGACATCTGATTATAGCTGGCATCCACTTCGAAAAGACGGTCCAAGTGCATTAACGCGCCCGGATGCAGCTGACTCAGCTCATTCGATGAGATATTGAGTGTTTCTAGCAGCGGATTATGCCGAAAACTGTTTGCTGCCAGCTCAACCAAACCATTCTCGCTGAGATCCAAACGACGCAGCGAGGGCAAGCCCGCCAGTAGCTGTGCATCGACGCGCACAAACTGATTCTGTGCCAGATCGAGACCCTTTAGACCCGGTAGATTCCAAAAGGGAAAGGGCAAATCCGAACTGAGACTATTATTACGCATGCGCAGCTCTCGCAGTGCAGGCATGGCCATCAATGCATCCCGTTCGATCAGACGTAGCTGATTGTTATTCAGATGTAGCTGCTCCAGGGTGCCATGACCACGCAACGCACCAAAAGGCAGCTCGCTCAACAGGTTTCCGCTCATGTCCAGAAAACGTAGCGTGGGCAAGGCATCTAGCAGCGCTCGTAGCGCCTCCACGTGCGCAATTTCATTGTTATAGATGTGAACAGATTCCACACCGCTGCCGGAGGCCTGCAGCAATGATTCAGGATGTATGCGGCGTATCAGATTATTATGCAAATATACAGTTTTCAGCTGGGGAGTGCGCAGAAATGCACCATATTGCAGTTCCGTAATGCGATTATCATTGAGATGCAGTTCCGTCAGATTGGGCAAATCCACAAACGAGCCATCCTCAATGACATTGATGATATTGTGATCGAGGCGCAGTTTCTTCAAATGTTCCAAATCCTTGACAATTCGTCCAACCATGCCCACATCGCTAATCTGATTATACGACAGCTTCAGAGACAGTAAATTCGGCAACCTGCTCAGCGCACGCAAATGTATCCAGTTGATTCCATTGCGACTCAGATCCAGATTTTTCAACGAGATCAGACCATCAAAGAGGCCCGCCTCCAAGCGCGTTAGACCAGAACCGCCTGTGATGTGGATGTGTTGTAGTTTGGGTAAATGCCGAAAGCTGTGCGCCTGCAACTCTGTCAAGGATGCGCTCTGCACGCTCAGGTATGTCAGACTAAGCAGGCCAGAGAAATCCGGCAGATGCTTCAGCTCATCGCTTTGTATGGTTATGGCCAGCATATTAATCATACCGTTTAAACTCTCGGCAGGAATGCTGCGCAACTGCGGCTCCACTATGAATATTTCCACCAGGCTGTTCTCCAGCTCATTCAGCCAGCCGTTGGACACACGCTCGATGCTATTATAGCGCAGCATTAGGCGCACAATCTGAAGATTGCCAAAGAAGCGACCTGGCAGCGCGGGCAGCTGATTATTCTCCAGCACCAGTTCATCGATCTGTGTCTTAATATTACGCTCCACCGACTTCAGCCCATCCATAATCTGTGGCAAATTACTATGGGAACACCTGTTGGGAAATCATCACTCGGGTAAGTATTAGATAGTATAATGACTTGATTTACTTACCAGATTTGTATCTCCTTACCACGCAGCGTGCACCGACATGGCAGTATGGCCTCCGAGGGCGGACAACTGTCCGCGCGCACCAGCCTCGAGTAGGCGGCATAAAGCAAGAGGATGGGTAGCAAGAGCATGCTGAATGAATGGCCTCTAGTTCATCGATGAACGATATGGACGATGGTTTAACAGCCAGCAGCGCAGGCACATAACTAAAAAAGAGGAGATATGGGAAGAGATATAGTAATACATATATGGTACGTGAAATGTGGATTGCAAGATTCCAAGAAGAGAGAGAAAGCGACACTTCAGAGAATATCATTAATGTTATAATATCTACCACAAGCTAGCATGAACAATGGCTATAACACATTAGGATTTTATAAGCCACACATCTACAGTTTCTTCTATTTTAGTTAGTTCATTTTAGAATTACCAAATACTTCGACAAACATTTCAGCTTCTGCAAAATGTTTTTAATTTATATAGCTTATTTATTTAAACAATAAATAGCAACAAATTGCTATTTCTGTGATTCCATGCTGATGATAATCGTTAAATTTTGATTATAATGTAAACGAAAACACATATATATCAAAATGTTCATTCACAAGCAATCATATGCAGGGATTTACCTCAAATAAAACACGAAATATGTATTAATATTATGCTAGTTTATTTATGTTGCACTTTAAAAACAGTAATACGTACATCAGATAATATGAAAGGAGCTGCATTTTGAATGAAAAACACTGATAGCTTGAATGGTATATACCCTCTCTAACAGTTTGCACTGAGGTAACACCCGGTAAAAAAAACTAGACCCCCCCTAAAAATGATTATTTTTAACTCTTTGCTACCTCTCTTTTCAGACACAGCACTAAATTAACGTTAACAAGAGTCGAAACAATTATCAGGCCTGGAATAAATCAAATATACACTCAATATGATAAGCTTGTCCAGCTCAGCCAATGGAGAGTTCTCTGCAACTGATGGCATATATAAGAAGTGGTCGACACCTGCTGTTGGCGTCAGAACCCATTTAACGGTTCAATCAATCTAGTTGTGAGTGTGTTTAGAAAATGCGAGTATTGCCACAAGTAATTCCACTGCTTGTGCTCGGCCTGAGTCTGGGCCTGGCCAGTGCCGAACCGCAGTATTGTCTGCATCCGATGATGCGTTCGGATGAGCGTATAGCCTCACATGGCTATCCATCGGAGGAGCATAAGGTGCGCACCCCGGATGGTTATATATTGACACTATTCCGTATACCGTATTCTCACAAGTTGGGCAACGAGAAAGAGAAACGTCCAGTTGTGCTGCTGCAGCATGGTCTGTTCAGTAATTCGGATTGTTGGTTGTCTTCTGGACCGGATAACTCTTTGGCCTATCTGCTGGCTGATGCAGGCTACGACGTGTGGCTGGGCAATGCCCGTGGTAATATCTATTCGCGTGAAAACGATGTCATCTCGCTGAATAGCTACAAATTCTGGCACTTTAGTTGGCATGAGATTGGCAGCATTGATATACCCAGTATGATCGACTATATATTGGAACGTACATCGCAGGAGAAACTACATTATGTTGGTCATTCCCAAGGCACAACAGTTTATTTTGTTATGATGACCATGCGACCTGAATACAATCAACTTATCATATCTGCTCATATGCTCGCACCTTGCGCGTTCTTTGAACATGGCAAACACTCAATCTTTGACTTGTTGTGCCCATTGGTGGGCACTCCAGGTGGTATATGGAACCAATTGTTGACCGACACTGAATTAATACCATATAATAATCTTATCAATCGCGTGGTCGACAACTCCTGCGGTGGAGGTAGTCCATTTGATACTGTATGCAAGAATGGATTCCTCATGTTTGCCAATGGTGGCTACGAGAACATGAATATCGTAAGTTAAAACGATAAATTAATACAGTGTACTAAGACAATGAAAATAATCAATGTTTGTCCTTTATAGAGCTCCATGCAAGTTTTGATTGAAACCCATCCGGCCGGATCGTCCAGCAATCAGGGTATTCATTATCTGCAACTGCGGGAATCGAAACAGTTCCGGCAATACGATTGGGGCACCAAGAAAAATCGGGAAATCTACGGCCAGGATACGCCACCAGATTACGATCTAAGCAAAATTACGGCCAAAACGTATTCATATTCCAGCAACAATGATGTATTGTGTGGCCCACAGGACGTTGATACGCTTGTCGATCATGTGGACTTTGCGGAGGACTATCGTGTACCATTGCAGAGCTTCAATCACTTGGACTTCATTGTGGCGAAGAATATGAAAGAATTGGTAAACGATTTGGTCATTGAACGAATGAACAAATGCGAAGGTCGCTAAAATATGAACATTACAAATAAACTCATGTAATAAGTTTATGCAAATTCTTATTCGATTCATTTTTATTTGGTTTATCATGCTGAAAAGTTTTGTCAATTTTCGCTGTTTTCAATTGAGATAAGATTACTGTCTATAATCTATTAATTGTTATGTCTAGCTACTGTTTAAACAAATTTTAATTGTTAACTTGTTGCGACTTTATCAGCGCGTTGTTTATAGTCTATAAAACAATAGAATTTTCGATGATATAAATTGTTCGATTACAGCTACAGAATATAATTCAATCGCAGTTATTTATGTAGTAAATATATACATGTTGTAATCATTATATATCATTCTGTTATTGATTATCACATTATCAAAAAGTTTGGATGTAATTTTTCATAGTTGTATGAGAATTTTGTTACAAAGTTGTTCATTTAAATTAATGAATCATTTTTGCAATAGTTTGTTGAAATTAACAAGGAGTCCAGCTGCTTGATTTATATAGATAAGATAAGATAGGAAATACCAATTTAGAGAGGAAATTCGTTATACTCGTATATATAAATTGTAAATTTGTCTATGCACATATGAAATATACATTCATTATATGTAGGAATGCATCAGCTGAATGAACAGCTAGTTCACTGTATCAAATTCCACAGCCTTTTTGTAAAAACAAAACACGTTTATACGATTATACTCTATAGTCTAAAATCGGGAATTTTTTGGATGTAAGCTCAGTCGTACGACAGGAAGTTGTACACCGCCTTGTGCAATAACCCAAAGACTTAGTAAACAAAGCTCTAAAACTGTGTATACATGCATGGAGGTCTATGTGGTAGTACCAGTAGATCTTAACTGTATATGGGCTTAACTGTAGTCTTTAGTCCCTCCATGCAGCTGCGCAACAACAATGAAATACACATACACAGAAAAAAAAGAAACTTTTTGCGCCAAGAAGCGTAACATGGCTTTTCAACAAAATTTTGTAATCATTTAACAAAAAAAACGAATAGTAAAAAAATATAACAGAAGTTGTAGCAGGGAGTGAAACGGACTGTTGACTGTACTCTATGGCTGAGTCGAATCTGTACGCATGCGCGTTGTGAGTTTACATCAAACGAACCTTGAAATTATTGTCGTTTTCATCATTGTCTGTAATTTCTTTTGGCTTCCAGCTGCAGACCAAACTACAAGCTGCTAGATCTCAGAGCTGAGCGTACACCTGCCGCAACTAAGTGTGACTTGAAGGTCTATCTGTGAGGAGTAACAGTAGCAGCAGTAGAAGCAGTAGGTCTAACTCTGGCGACAGTTTCACCATGCTCAGAGTGAGTTTGCTCTGATTTCTATTGAGTCTCTCCTAATTAAATAACTGTTAGATCTTTCTATACGAAACGTTATGCAGAAACAGAAACAAAAGCTTAAGATAAAGTGACATAGATAGTAACATATTAAACAGATAGTTTAGTTTAGTTTATAGAAGCATAACAGTTAAGACCTTGCGATTTTTCAATGATTTTTGCAGACAAATTGTTGGTTGACATTTATATGATATATTATTATAATTATATTATTATTCATAATATATTGTTATTAATAAAAAAGTTTGAATAGCTTACTCCAATTACTGGGTTTAAAAAGTATCCAAAAAAGTATATCCTTTAGCTGTATGAGTATAATCCAAATTTCATAAAAATTTTGGCACAATTCTATAACTTTTATACGCTAAATTTAATATATATGTTTTAAGTAATTTGTGCGCGAAGTTTTTAATATTTTTTAAATTTAATTTTTGGAATATTTAATATTTATAAACTGCTGCAAACTTCGCACTTCCACAATTTACATTCCTCGTGCTTTTGATATTTATTTTTCACTTTCAAACGCACTTTTGCTTTCCTTGCTTCATTTCGATGAAATTTTTCAAATAAAAAATGCAATCAGAAAATGGTATAAATTTGATTTTCCTGCAGCGAGTCGCGTGTTGGATTTTCAGTTGACGAACCGACACGTTTGGAATTCGAGTTAAAACTGTTTTCAGCAGTCGAACATAAACGTTATGTTAGGCAGACATATAACGATTACTCAAGATTTCTATAAAAATGCTTTTGAGAGCGTTCCAACACTTTTGGCACTTGGAGTGCGGGGGAGTTGTACCAAGAAGTGAGCTGTTTCCTGCCACTGTGCAATATGGGAGTGAGCGAGGGCCACACTTCGCTGATTCCTACTCAACACTCTCTGAGTGTGGATGCCAAGTGCGAGCGGAGTTTTGTTTGTGGGCGTTATTGCTCGTGTGGATCGTATGTGAGCGCCAGCTGAACTGTGACCATGCGGCGCTCAGCCTGGGGTCGTCTATGAGTCAGTTTAAATCTATGCTTGGTCATGCTGTCGACTTGGGGGCGAGGTTGTTTATACCAAGATTAAGTACACACATCGTATGTGTATATACATGTAGTATACACTATGTACATATTGAAATTGCAAGTGAAATTAACGAATTATGTGAGGAAATTGCAGGTTGAGCTGCGAAGGCCAACAACTCAAATTACATTCAAATACAACTTAAACAATTGTGAAAATTAAACAGCGATAATCATTTGCAATAAAACTGTTAAATCTCTAATGATAACAAATAGTGTAGCTTTCAATCTCTCTTTTTTAAAAGAGGAACAACATGTAATTAATATCATTACAAGTCTTTCGTGTGCACATAACGAATCACTAAAATACAGCTTTGATATTTGAAAGTTTTAGGGAGATTCATATGCACAGTATTAAGGAACAAGGGATATTGAGTTGGATAATAAAATATTTACCGAACAGCCAAGATGACGCGGGAAAGTAAGACGCGTTTTCTGACATTTTCCCGAAGTATCCTCGTCACAACGAACGACGCAATTACAGTCATGTGATCAACTGAGTAATAAGCAACAATAGAATTGCAAACGATTATTGACAGATAATCGATACCAATATTTGGATCATATGGCAACGCTGCATTTACATACAGTTAGCTAAGAATTTGTGCATTCATACTAATGCTGACCTATGCTATCTCTTTCGCTCTTTTTTGCACATATTTAATCATTTGTTATCCGTTATTTCTTGTAGTCCAGTTCTACAATCTTAAGCATAATTTTGTTTTCAATTAGAACAAAACATTTCTTTCATAAAAAAAACATTTCTTTCATAAAATAATAATTTATATAGATTTATGCTGTTAAAACATTCCCCATTTCACTTTCATTTCCTATAGCAGACATCACACGATATATCTAACTTGTGACAGCATAACAGTATCTAAACTCTTGTCTGTCGTCTGTCGTCTCTATGCTCGGCTCACTTTTGCCAAATTAAATTAAAGGCCTCATAAAGCGCGTGATACACACACAAACACATACACCCATACATACACTGTATATGGTGTTGTTGTTGTGGGTTTTCTTATTGTTTATGATCAGTTTAGGTCTATTTTATGTCTATGTGCAGTTACATAAAGCGTCGCCAGTTTTTTTTTAAGGGGCAACGCTCGGGTGCACATCGGGCCATGGGACAGGCAGCGCCATATAATACTTCCCTAAAATATATTTTATTTTAAAAACTGTCTTGCGTAAAAGTTAAGACGAAATAAAAGCAACAAAATTATAGCAAAAACTTATAATTATAAGTGCCAGCTGTCTGTCCATTCATATGTCTGTCTGTCTCCCTGTCTCTTTAGCTACTGGCTATATGCTTTAGCTGCAGTTCATCATCTCATACGCTCATCTCTCAATTATTTTTAGTTCTGTACATAATATTTATGATATTTATTTGAGATTTTGCACAGACGTCAAGCATTTTCGAAGGCTGCAAATGAATTTCGTTTGGAAATACTGCCGTACTTACAGCACCCTGTAATGCTTGAACTAAATTCGCCAATTGATTTGATAACCTGTTGCTAATAGCAATAAGTTGAATAGGTAATAGGTAAATCACATTCAAGTTCAATGCATTATCAGCGCACGCGTTTTGTCTAATGGGTTCTATGCT
>JBANCZ010003466.1:0-12495 GCA_037040025.1 Sphaerogastrella javana | reverse complement strand
GCTTTTACTCTTAAGCCCAGCACGCAACACAACATGTGCGCGCGCTCTCTCTCTCTCTCTTTGTTTACTTCAATAAATCTCCCGCACACACAGAAACTAGGCGCTCTCACACACACACACACATACACAGGCAGGTGCCTAATTTAATTAGCTTTGCTGAGCTCGTTTGACTAAAAAGAGGCAACGCCGTCGCTCGAGTGTTCAGTTAAGCAAATGCTCTCGTCGCAGCAACTAGACCCGCGGCAGAACTGAAGGCGTTGAAATAAAGACTATTTAGAAACGCTAACAATACCAGACTAGTTAAATACTATATGAAATTACGGTAGCAAAAACAAAAACTGTGTCAACTAAATATATTTTAAAAAAACAGAAAGACAATCGAAAAGGAATTTAAAGTGCTGCTGCTGTTGCAGAAATAGAGTGGGACTGTGTGTCTTGCTAGTTTTTCGTGAAAAATCAACAATTTGAAATAATATTTGAAGCAAGGAAAACAAGAAAACAGCAAAGCGAAGGTAGTGCCACACAAAAAAAAAATTTCCATTATACTAGAAATACGTCTGCAATTTTCAATGTGATTTTTCTTGGCAACAAAATTTCGCGTTTTTTCGACTTTGTTCCTGTTGTTTTTTTTTTCTTATTTCCTTTCCGCTCTGTTCTTTTTTGCATCTTGTTTCGTTTGAATACATTCAATGAGTGTGTGTGTGTGTGTGTGTGTTTGGACTTTGAACATGACTCAACAAAATTGGCTAAACACAATTCTGTCTGTGTGTCTGTCTGTCTGCTTGTCTAATAAATAAATACAAAACACTAAATTTTGCATGCACGTCAATTCATGTGCAGTTTTGCTTTGGTGTTCTTGTTGCTGTGTTGAGTTCTCTCACTGAATTCGCTTTGCGTGCTTTTGAGGCGAATTTCGTTTTGTTGTTGCTGTGTGCAGCTTCTTCTTCGCTTTCGTCTTCCTCTTTGTTCGACTCTAACACACAGCGATGCTGCTTCACTGGCTTGCACTGGCAACAGAGCGAGCTTTTATTTTTTTTTTGTAAAGTTTTGTGCGTTTGTTTTGCTTGCGGCTGTTCGCACGTTGCGTTGCGTCCGTTGCGTCTGGCATTAGCTTTTACAGGTGAAAGTAACGTCACGCCACGCCACGCGATTCGACGCGTAACAGATGGCGTGTTTTGTCTGTGTTACCAATACGAGCGCATTTTTGCATTAGGGTGAACTTGACTGATATTTTTATTATTTTGGGTGCAGACAGAATTTAAAAAAATTCAAACAAAAAAAGAAACTGCAACATTATGGTTAATCAATGAATAATTCTTTGTTATTTGTTATCGATATACACACCTTGTCTTATCTAAGTACATGAAAAGTGAGACATAATATAAGTATGAAATATTTAGACTGACCACTTCCCTTGCGATAACAATGGGCAATAATCATCAATAAATACCTTTGACCATGGATCAAATCATCTACATAGCCGAAATAAGTAAATTGTACATTGAACTTTACGCTAGGCTAGTGAATACATAAATACATAAATATTGGCGGTATATACATATTTTTTGATATACGTACATATATTTAATTTTGAATGACAATCTTCCGTTTCGAGAACTGGTTAAACATAATCACGCGATTGCCTACGCTCGACTATAAAATTCATAAGAGGTCTGATAAACAAGCATGAATACATAATATAGAAAATTAATAAATACATTTTTATTAATTTACAGATCATTATACATTTGAAATGCCGACGCTCAAATCGCGTGATATTTTCCAGTGGCATGAGTAAGCTCATTACTCGCGCGTTCATAAATATACAAATACACATATACGTACATATGTATATGTATCTTTATATATATATTAAAGTTCAGCTGATTGTATTATTGTTTATATTTCGCACACATCAACAGTTAACACACGCCACTTGTCAACCAGCTACTGATATCTTTCTACACTATTTTATTACACTATTATCGTATATCGATAACACTGACACGCGCACACACATTGAAACGCCCACTAAAAGCTCAACTAAGAATACAGTTATGGGAAAATGTATATCATTTGTAGTGTTTTTCTTGAGCTCAGGTGTCGTTGCACTTACCCACACAAACGTTTAACTAATTACAATGCAAACAAAAGCACAACAATGATGACGGCTAAATACCCTGCAATAGGCCTTTACTCTACCTTTTTTTTATTTAGTAACTATAGTATATGAGTTTGTGGATATCAATAAGAACTACTACGACACGGAAAAAGTAAATTTTTTTTCTCTAGGGTGATTACTGCTAGACTTTGCGCTCTGTTTAATTATCTTACATACAGTTTTTATTAATAATGCTCTTAAGTAATTGTGAACTTGTTCTTTGTTGTTTCATGTTCATGATTGCATTCACTTTCGCAATCTGAATGCAATTCACCTTGACTTTTCTGCGGAAAAGCGATTGTATATAGAATAGAGAACAGCAAAATAGAAAATTCAAAATACAAAATACAAAAATACAGAACTCAGCAGCACAAAGAATAATTGCAACAAGATTTTGGCATTTTGCTTTGATGCTTGTCTTTGATATTTTTCTGTGTCTATTGCACTTGTGCTGCATTTTAAATGTCAAAATATAAATGAGAATTGAAAAACGCTTCTGTTGGATTTATCATAGATCTATTTTGAGCACAATTGTGCTTGTATTATCTCAAGCAATATATATGTTTTAAACATTTATGGGTTTTCTGTTTATTTCACCTTTCTATATATATATCTCTCTTTTTTCTCTCTTTACAGTTGCCGCCATTCGTATAGGGGCCAAAGGTAGATTTATCAAGTTAACGTAACAAAGTGCAATAAAATGACAGCGCATTAATTGCACACATTGCATACATAAGCAGATTAACGGACAATAAAAGAAACTACGAATACACTGCGATAAGGGATTTCAATTTGACTGGATAATCGATATCGATTGTATATCGACATATATAGCAAAGATGAATAGCTTGGTGCGTGTATTTAGCAACTTGCAGGATTTTTACAATGACATCAATGCGGCCACACTGACCGGAGCCATCGATGTGATCGTTGTGGAACAGAAGGATGGCGAATTCCAGTGCTCACCCTTCCACGTGCGCTTCGGCAAGCTGGGTGTACTGCGCAGTCGCGAGAAGGTGGTAAGTAATCGAATGAAATAGCAGATCGAATACCAATATACAATATATACTAATGATTTGTATTGAAACTCGTATTTAGGTGGACATTGAAATCAATGGCGTTCCTGTGGACATACAAATGAAACTGGGCGACTCTGGTGAGGCATTCTTTGTGGAGGAATGCCTTGAGGACGATCCTGAGGAGTTGCCCGAGAATTTGGCCACATCTCCCATACCAAAGGGTTTTCTGCCGTCGCTCAAAAATAAAGCGAACGACACCATGGAGGACATTGCCGGCGTCACAGCCGATAAGTAAGTATTCCCATTATTCAAGTCACTGCTTCTCCTCTAGCTAAAAAAGAAATCATTTCAACTCATCTTTTAGAAACGCTAGCGAAGATTTACAAATTCCATTACCAATGCCACGTCGCAACTCCATTGATCTGTCCAAGGAGGAACCCAAGGAGAATGCCACGGAGGGCAACAAATTCGAGAATCAAGTCTCTGACTACACACAGCGCAGGTAGCGATTGCTTCTCCACAATCATTAAACAGAATCATTTACAGATCAATTGAAAATTAACTTAAATACTTCATCGTCAGGCACACAGACAACACGCTGGAGCGGCGCAACTTGGGTGAGAAACTCAAAGAGTACACTACACAAAAGATGCGTCAGGAATGGGCTGAACATGAGGAGCTATTCCAAGAAAAGAAGCCTGTCGAGAAATTGGAGAAAATGCAAGCTGAACTGGAGGTTAAACCTGAACCAAAACCGGAGCCACCAGAGCCAATAAAGGCTGATGTAACAACACCAGTATCAGCTGCAGTAGTAGCATCCACAACAGCAACAACAAGCTCCGCGGCTCTGGACATCTCGAACAAGGATGACTCCAAGAACAAGACACAAAAGAAACGCCGCAAGAAGTCGCAAATGAAGAAGAAGAATTCACAGCGCAAAACCTCATCGAGCAGCTCTGCTGGCAGTGCTATAGGCGGTGACGTTGGCAACAATGCTGATTGCATCTCCCTGAACTCAGTTCAGGTGAGCAACATTGATGAATTGGATGTGACTACCGGAGGTGGTGCCACCAATTCTCTAACAAACACAAACTCCTCATCTAATGACGAGCAGCCGTCAGCACCGCTACTCACCGCTCACACTGGAGACGAGAGTATTCTGAGCGAGAGGCTGACACATCACTCCACGAATACGCCAACGAACCTTGCTCGCACCCATGATCTGGACATACATTTCTTCAGCGACACAGAGGTGACAACACCAACTAGCATTGCTGGTCCCGGTGCTGGACGTGGCGTTGGTCGTCCATCGACCCCTATTCAGAGTGACAGCGAACTGGAGACAACCATGCGCGATAAGCGCCATGATGGCGACGATGAGAACAGCGCCCTATGGAATTGGGGAGAGCTGCCTACACCGGAGCAGGCCAAGGGCACCACAGCCGAAGCTCAGCAAAATGAGCGCCATTCAATGTTAAGCAACATGTTCAGTTTCATGAAGCGTGCCAATCGCTTGCGCAAAGAAGGCGCCACCAATCAGGCCGGTGATATCTATCTATCCGATCTGGATGCGGGCAGCATGGATCCCGAAATGGCCGCGCTCTATTTCCCCACGCCTAAAACCAAGGAACAAGAGCCAAAAGGCAATACGCACAGCGCCGATGAGGATCGTGAAAGTGGCAATGGCACAAGTCTACCCCATTCACCCAGTTCTTTAGATGAAAACCAGAAAAGCATGGACTCCGATTTTGCTGAGCGCAACCAAGGCAACGAGCCAGTGCAGATTCGAAAGTACGTAGAATTGATTGACTATATAAATTTAGATTTATATTTAATGCTGCTATTTTTTTGTTTAGGTGCTTGGATCTGGTGTCCATGTCCATGTGCGGGATGTCGGATAACGGTGGGCCACCCTCGGACGAGGAATTCGATCGTCATCTAGTTACCTATCCATATGTAAGTAATCGAGCAATCACAGTCGCTGTTCGTTCGATATTTTGCTCTGTTAGTTATCACAGCTATCGATAGTGTTGTAAAGGTCTTTATAAGCGCCGAACTATCGATAGCTTTTCAGCTGCCTGTTTGAGTTTGTGTTTGAATTCACTGCGCTAAGCGCTTACACTAAACAACATAGCATTCGCACAATGCACTCTTAACAAAAATAACAACAATTATATTATTCTATTTACTCATGCATTGCTTGCCGCCCCGCGCCGTTGCCTGACACCCGTTGTTCATACTTGTATGCCCACATCGAACCATAGGTGATCCAAAATCCACAAATGTTCTCATCGCCAAATCTAGTTGTTCGTATAAATGGCAAATACTACACCTGGTCAGCTGCATGTTTCGTTGTCATGATGATGTTAACATTCCAGAAGCAATTAAGTGACGTAAGTCCTAGGCCTAATTATAATAATAACATGTAGTTAAACTAATTAATATGTTTCTACCTCAACAGGTGCTCGTTGAGGCTTGGATGAATCCAAATGCCACAGCCACTGGTGAAATAAAGCCTGATACTCCAGCCCAGCCGAATGTGGGCCAAACTAAACGCTCCTGGTGGAGCTGGCGTCGTTCACAGGATGCAGCACCCAATCAGGCCAACTTGCACAAGAATGCCAATCTCGGCAAAGATGAGAAGGGTAAGTGCTTACAGAATTCTCATTTAAATTACTCTAATTAATTCAATTAATTCATTTTGTAGATGGCGATCAAGCTGCTGTAAGCACGCAAACATCGCGTCCCAATTCACCGGATATTAGCGATCGCACCATGAGCAAAAGCGATTCGCTTGTGAATGCCGAGAACACCTCAGCCCTGGTGGATAATCTCGAAGAGCTAACTATGGCTTCCAACAAGAGTGATGAGCCCAAGGAACGGTACAAGAAATCGCTGCGCCTCAGCTCAGCAGCCATTGTAAGTAATATTAACTAAGTATTCTAAACTAAATTAACTATTGGTTCTCTTTTTTATAGAAAAAACTCAATCTAAAGGAGGGCATGAACGAGATTGAGTTTAGTGTTACGACTGCCTATCAGGGTACAACGCGCTGCAAGTGCTATTTGTTCCGCTGGAAGCATAATGATAAGGTTGTCATTTCGGACATTGATGGCACCATTACCAAGTCCGATGTGCTGGGTCATATACTGCCCATGGTGGGCAAAGATTGGGCACAATTGGGTGTCGCACAGCTGTTCTCGAAGATTGAACAGAATGGCTATAAGATGCTCTATTTATCGGCACGTGCCATTGGTCAGTCACGTGTAACACGTGAATATCTCCGCTCCATACGTCAGGGCAATGTCATGCTACCCGATGGACCGTTGCTGCTGAATCCTACATCATTGATATCCGCATTCCATCGCGAGGTCATCGAAAAGAAACCAGAACAATTTAAAATTGCCTGCTTGTCGGACATACGCGATCTATTCCCAGACAAGGAGCCCTTCTACGCCGGCTATGGCAATCGTATTAATGTAAGACTTGCCGAATTGATATCAATTGTGACAATATTATTAATTTAATTTGCTTATGTTGCTTCATCAGGATGTGTGGGCCTATCGCGCTGTGGGCATACCCATTATGCGCATCTTTACCATCAATACCAAGGGCGAGCTGAAGCACGAACTGACCCAAACATTCCAATCATCGTAAGTAAACTATTTCAATCAGCGCATTGTGAAGTCTCAATGGTTATGGTCTTCTCACAAAAAGCTCTACAATTATAAGATTCAAGTGGCAGCTTTAGATTTAAAGCTTCGATTTAATAGCAATTAAGCGCACTAAAAGCTTGCTTATGCCTTAAGAATAATTTTTTTTGAAATGCCACAAAAAGCTATGGTTATGGAGCTTAAAACCCTAAAACTCATGCCACATTCAATAAAATCACGCAAATATATATATATCTAATTGGTACCAGTCGTACTAACATAACATAACATAATGCAACGTTAGGTGTATGTATCGCTAGGTTGTATTTACATCAATAAATATATGTAACTGTAGGAAATTTTGTTCATGCTAATACCAAAAATTCACAAAACCGAATCAATCAGTCAATCAAACAATCAATCAATCAATCAATCGCAATCAAACCCAAATGTGTGGAGAGAATGCCAAAAATGAAATTCATTTCAATCATTTCGATTGTCAAATTTCTCGTACAGTGGCTACATCAATCAGTCGCTCGAAGTAGATGAACACTTTCCACTGCTGACCCACTCGGATGAATACGAGTATCGCACCGATTTGTTCGACGACGACGACTTGGAGGATGAGCTACAGTTCAACGGCGATTACGATGTTGAACTTGAAGCTACCGACGATGAAGACGAGGCCGTTGATGATATGTTCATCGCTGCCGAAACCGACAATGATGATGATGATGATGATGGCAACATGCGCATCATTATGACCACAGCACCAGCAAAGAAAGGCAATAATTACGAGACCACTGACAGTGAGGACGAACATCGTTCCGATGATGTCAACTTGAGCATCATAATGAGCCCCGCAGCGGCCAAAAATGAGATACTATTGGCCTCACCGCCCAAGTGGCTAAATTAAATCGCAGTATATACATAGGTTACATAGAATATAGATAATACATTGTGATATGATTAAAGCTAATGCGCTACGTTACAGGCATAATTCGGAGCAAGCTTTGCAAGCACATTGAAAAGCTCCACTAAACTAAATATTAACTAGTTTTAAGCATGGCTAAAGCCCTCAAAGTTTTAGCTTAAATACAATTTTAATTGTTTTTTAATCTATTAAATAATATATATCCTATATATATATATATATTTATTTATAAGACACAAATAAATGTGTACGTAAGCCGTTTGCTGTTTTGAAAAATCTTTTATTGCGTTGCAAGTGAAATGTGGCATGAGTTTTTTGTCCAGGGATTTTTGTGTAGCACACTCTTTAGGCGCTGGGACTTGCAATTGTTTTTTGTTCTCTGTGGCTTTGATTAACTGTTTTTGCTTTTACAGATACTGCAGCATGACATACATTGCGGATCAGCTGTTTCCGCCGGTCAAGCATGACGAAGAAGCCTTCGAGTTCTCCAATTTCAACTATTGGCGCGATCCCATACCCGATTTGCCCGAACTGGCCACACTGTCATCCATTCCAGAGAAATGATGTGCTACACCCTCGCTCTCTCTCTCTCTCTCTCCCTCAATCACACACACACGTGCACTCGCTTAATATGGTATATACATATATATAGATAGACATATATATACACATAATCCAAACTCCGATCTATCGATAAGTGAAGCTGTATTCACTAACGTGCTGGTTCACTTGGGAAAAACCATGTTCTATGCTAGTTTAAATTGAAACAATTACGTTATATATTTATGTATATTTATATATATGAATTCAAGTGATTTAGCTTATGTTGCATTCATCAACAATCTGTATACAATTTATATTTATATATCTATATATATATATATTTAGTAAAATTTCATTTCACTATAATGTGTTAGCAATTAAACAAATTATGAATTTATTTACGCTTCATCTTCAATGATTAATGATATGAATCCATGCGAACTGCTTTGAAACTGGAATTCCTTTAGCTACATTGAAATATATATACATATATATGCTTCTTGTGATTTAATCTATTATTTTCTGATTTGATATACTTTAATAATTATAATTTAATTATGATTTTGTGATGATACATATACATACATACATACACATATACATATACTATATATATAACTATAACTATAACTATTACTATAACTAGAAACTTTACTGCTTATTATTGTTTAGTTTCAACTGAGTTTCTGATTATTTGCCTAAACATACGATATTCAACTGCGCTTATAGCCTATAAACAAAATGAAAATTATCATGTTTCAATACACAATCAAATGCTTTAAAACAACAACAACAACAGCAATGGCAACAACAACAACAATAAACGTATAAATAAATGGAAAACCTGTGTTGATTATTTTATTCTACTTATTACCATGGCAATGGAAAATTTTTCTGTAACTTGACGCTTGGTGATATGCCTAAATAAATAAATATGAGAACATTCGAGTGCGTTTCTGTATAGGCAGAGCTACAGATCAAATGACATTTAACTGAAAAAGAACGAGGGGACAGACAGACAGAGAGACAGAGACACAAACAGACGGACAGACAGAAACACAGACAGAGAGATCAACAGACATGGGGCATGTATTTGTCAACGTAATTTTGCCAATTCAATTAATGCTCACTTAAATCCCAGCACAACTGCAGCATTATCAACAGTATCATCTCTATTATCATCATCATCATCATCATCATTATCAACATGATCATCATCATCATCATCAGCATAGGCACAGCTATTCCTATAGGCGTAACTCTCGAAATTTCCATGTATTGAGAAACTGGAATCGAGTTTTGTTCCCTATTATATACTACTATATAGTATATAGTATAAATGTAGTCTAGATAGGTATAGATATAGTCTAGTTTATGATAATTATAATATAATGATAGTGATAAGATTGAGAATTATTCAAAAAAAAAATATGTATAAATTATAAAGATAATATATTCCAATAATAATTTAGATCAGTTTACTGCATAATTGAGTTAAAATTGATTTAATTTGTTGATTAAAACGTACTATTAATAAATATTAATATAAGATTAAATGCATTCTTTTATAATCCCTTTTTTCATATAATATAATAATATAGTACTCATTAAACTTTAGTGCGCTTCACTAGAATTGTTTTCTATTTTTAACTTAGTTTACCTCTAAAGTTAAGGCTCTATTACTTAAATCAAATTCATAACTTTGCATTTGTTTTATACTAGTCAAATGTTTAACCAAATGTTTAAAAACATGATTAATAGGAATTACTGTTTAAATACACTCAAACTCAATTGGTCTGAGCTGCAATTCAATCGAATACACTCACCCCCATTGAGCGTACATTTGACTAAGTTTACGGTTGCTGTCCGTATTTTTCCATTTTCAAATGGAACTCAAAACACCCTCAACATTGACACACACACACACACACACTCGCATACATATAATTATGTCTCTGTGTGTGTGTGTATGTAAAGCATATTAAAATTTTCCATAGCTTAAGCTGAACTATTGTGTGACATACTCAGTCTGATATCAACAAAATAACAGCAGATTCAGCTGATTATGATTAAATCGTTCATTTATACATATATCCATACATCCATACATATATCCATACATCTATACATCAGTAATAATGCTTAAGCAGAGGTCAGGCCACAATTTCAACAATTTGTTCAAGTGCACTAGCAAACAAAAGTACAAAAAGAAAAAGAAAAAAAAGACAGCTATAATAAATGATCAGACTATACTATAGATGAACTGAAGAACTGAAGAAAGTGTTCATTATTCTAAAGACAGCAATTATCTATCAATTTGGTTTAGTGGCTGCCACCAAGAGGGCAAGTAAATCACGACTTTAAAACCGTCATAAATTTCCATATCACATACAAATTGAGCAATGTTCCATATGCCGACAGCGGCAAACTGAGATTCAATTGAGCGCCACTCAAACGACAACTGAGCAGCGCTGAGTGGAACACACAGTCACAGCCAAGTGGGAGCGCACTCAAAGGTATATAAAGCCTAGAGCCAGGGCCAGAGAAGCATTAGTATTCGCTGAGCAAAGTCGAAGCAAACATCCTACTACATTTACAAATATGAAGAACATTGCCATTCTACTGTGCGCCCTGATCGGCCTGGTGAGTAGCAAGTGCTGCATTGGTTTCTATAGCTATAGCGTCTATTTCTCTGTAGGCCTCTGCTGCAGAGTATAAATTGCGCACAGCCGAGGACCTGCAGAAGGTGCGTAAGGAGTGCGGTGAGGCAAACAAGGTTACCGAGGCTCTGGTCGCCAAGTACAAGACATTCGAGTATCCCGACGATGAGATCACCCGCAACTATATCAAGTGCATCTTCAACAAATTCGAACTGTTCGAGGACACCAAGGGCTTCAAGGTTGACAATCTGGTCGCACAATTGGGCCAGGGCCGCGAGGACAAGACCACACTGAAGGCCGACATTGAGAAGTGCGCCGATAAGAACGATCAGAAGTCCGACGCCAGCGCCTGGGCCTATCGTGGCTTCAAGTGCTTCCTGAGCAAGAATCTGCCCCTCGTCCAGGCTGCAGTCACCAAGAAGAACTAAGACGTCTGTGTATGATTACCTGCCACAAAATGAAGCGAAAACAGCACATTAAGGATCAGCGGCATACTCTTCAGCGATCAAATTGATTGACCTGTTGATGGTGAATTTTGATATATTCAAATAAAAATCATATAATAGCAATTCATATTCAACTTGTATTACTTTTATTGTTGTTTTTGTTTCTATGTCAAACAGAATCGCTAAAGTGTTAACACATCATAATGCTTAGGTTTACTCTTATAGTTGCTGAAAATCCAAACAAATTTCCGGCTCTTCACGCGGTCTTCACGGTTCGTCTTCTCGTTCATTTCACTTTTCGGCGCTGCTTCGCTCCCAAATGCTGTACCGCTACCTTGTCCCACCCAAAGGAAAGGCATAGAAAAGTTGTTGTAATTCGATTATATTTCATCATTTTCTTTTTCTCGATATATAATCAATTTTTCTTTTTCTGTGTACTATTATTTATATTTTTTCAAATATATATTTTATCAAAACAAGATAATAAATTTATCTCGCCATTTTCTCTTCTTTTTTTTTGTATTTTTTCTGTCGTGTTTTTTCTTCTTTTCCAAGTCTGCTTTTCTTTTTTCTATGGTTTTTTTTTTGTCATAAGTTATTTGAATTCTTTTCGTTTTTTATTATCGTCTCTTTTTTTTTGCCATTTTTCATAACTTCTCTTCTTTGTTTTGTTTTATATTTTTTTTGTAAATGCTGCATTCTTTTGTATTCATTTTATTTTCTATATTTTTTTTTTAACCAACTTCCTCCTCTTTTTTAGATACGTTCATATATAGAAATATATATATATATTTATATTCTTTTTTTTGTTGTTTTGTTTTGTTTGGTTGTAGTTGTTGTTTTTGAAAAATTAAAAAGTGTGATAAGGGGGTGTTTGTGGTGTTAGGTGCTTCAAAAAACATTATAGCCAAGTTAAGACTTAATTTTTTTTGATTTTTTTTTTTTACATCTTCCTTGTCGATTTTTATTCATTTTTATTGGTCTCTTCTTTTTTTTCGCCTATTTTATTACATTTTTTTTGTTGAGGCTGTTGATTTTTTTTTTTTTTTTGTTTTTATTATTATTTCTATATAATATAT
>JBANCZ010003465.1:0-12501 GCA_037040025.1 Sphaerogastrella javana | reverse complement strand
GCATACAAACGCACACACACACATCCACACACATACACACACACACACACACACACACACACACACACACACAGAGCTTTTTGCGCAATTGAATCTGAATCTATTTGGTTATTTGCTTCCACATTTTCAACACACACATATATGTGTATATATTTTTTTTTATTTTTTATTGATATTACAATTATGTTTTAAATGCTGCAATTATGGCCCTCATAGTTAGAGCAGTGTTGGTAAACGTTCTATTTTACTATTTGTGTTGTATTTTGGATATAATTATGAAATTATCAAATTTCTTTTCTGTTTCATTGCTAGCTCGATTATATCTATTTTTCGTTCCAGTTTAAAGTCTTTAAATTTGTTTTTCATTGATTACCTCCATAGGATTTGTATCTATCTATCATTGTCTAAAATTACATATTTTTATTTACACAAAATTCTACATTTTCTTTTAAATATTCAAATCACAAAGAATAGAACTTTATACATACAAAAAATAATATATGTATACATTTTTTATACATATAATTTTTGCATTAGTTCATATATTTATGTTTAAATAGATTTTTGAATATGAGGGATTTGATTCCAAAATAACCCTAAATACTATTCGATATGGAGCAATTAGAATATGAATATTTTTTAACAATAATAATTAGCAAATATATATTTATTTTGGCACATCACATTCGACTGTTGTAGCTTAACGCAGTAATTGCAAAAGGTTTTACCGCTAAATGCAATTCGATATTACAACGCATTATTTTGGTCCAGCCTAAGCGTATAAGGTCCAGCTTATTGGATATTGAGTAAAATGCGATGCATGTGCCTGGCCACAAAAATGACGTTATATCAATTTCGCATCAAAATTTGCGGAGACAAAGAGTACCGATACGATGAGGAATAGAGCGGAGCAGCTGCATGCAACGAGGAAAGAGAGACCACATCGAAGCCGTTGCATGTCAGATCTATCGCATGCACCTGTGTAACTGCCGCTGTGCCTGCACCCTGTAACCATTAGCCAGTGACCAGCAATCGGTGACCAGCAACCGGTGACCAGCAACCAGTGACCAGCAACCGGTGACCAGTGACCAGCATCCAGTGACCGGTGAGCAGTGACCGGGAACAGGGTACCCGAATCACAACCAAAAATCAGATACGTACCGCAGACGACAACCCAAAAATGTAATTGAAAAATTATTTTGTTACACATTGTCCGGATGCGGGCTCAAATGGCCCCATGGCCATGTCCACGACCCAATTGCTACCACTCGCTGCCACTTGGTGGGGCAGTTGCAATTGCATTTGCAGTGCTATGGCCATTGTGGCTGCCGTTGATGTTGCTGCTGTTGCTCATATCCTGACCAATGGGGCCCATGTCCTGTCGATAATTTCGTGGCTAAGCTGCAAATTTTAATTAATTTACCGAATTGCAAATTCGCAATGATTCTGCCAGAGAATTTCATAAGCAAAGTCACGCTCGTCCGCTTTCTCTCTCTCTCTCTCTCTCTCTCTGTCTCCATCTCTCTCCGGCGCTATCTCTCTCTTTTTCCTTGCCACAGTTCAAGTTGCACCCCATATAACCCATCTACTCTCATCTTGTTGCTCTTTGGGCGCTAGCAGCTGCTGATTAGCATATAAATTACATTGCCCCGCCCACAAGCGGGCCTGACACACACATATACAACAAGGCCTTAACACTTTGGCAATATGTTTTCGACTTATTGATTTAACATTAATTGTTTATTGTTCATAAACCAGTTTTCAGGCCAACTTTCAGCCCTAACCAAGGCTTCTCCTTCACACTTCTAACAGCTTCCCACATCCACTCTGTCACTCCAGCTCTAACCTTAGGTTTCCGAGTGCCTGCACGCTACACCCGAACGAAAAGGCTTCTACGGGTATTTGCACTTTATATTTATAAAGCATTTTAATGGCAAAACGTTAAAAAATAAAACAAATATTTATAATTAAATGTAACAAAAATTTAATAGGTAAAATTATAGAGATTATTTCCGATTGTTTGTGTTTAATTGATGTAAATCGAATTCGTATATTAATTTCGCTTTCGTTTTAAAAATGTACTAAATATGCCATAAAAAAATACTCCATTTAGTGCAGTGGCAACTCTGGCAAAATCAAGTGACTTCTGCTTAATTCGTTTGTCATCTAAAATTAATAATAATTTGCAGCAACGAAATCATAATAAAATAAAAAAATTGTATCAAATAGTTTGATCAACTATGGCATGGGCACCGTCTACAACCTTCGATGATGATTTGGTTGACTATCAGCCGGATTTTAATATGATTCAGGGCCAATTGGCATATGAGGGCAAACAGAAGGGAGAGTATGATCCACGTCCAAAATCAACATATGAGTACTTGGCTAAGAAGGAGAAACGTAACAAGGAAACTAATGATCAAATCTCTTCCAAGTCAAAGGAGATCCGCGCCGGTTTGGCCATGATGGAACGCATACAGCAGATAGCTGGGACGAAGCCCCTGGGAGAGCATGCCACCATGGCCGATTGGGATGATACGAGTACTGTAGAGGAAGAGGCGATTGCCATGATGCGGCATTATGGTATGATGCCAATGTGTGCTGGTCCACTTAATCCGCCAAAACTACCAAAAATGCCTCGGAGGAAATTCTATGTTATACGAAATGGCAAATACAGACTTCCCTTAATTCAGGACCCCAAATACTTCGAGCCGGGAAGAACCCGTAAAGATTATAAGGCGACCGAAAATACATCTTCAGCCAATATCTCCAAAAAATCCACTTTACACCACAATACAACAGAGCAGCAAAACGCCAAAAATTCTATCGACACACGCCGCGTTTCTGGTTATGGTAATCTCAATATCACCGTCAATTCTCAAGTTAACGATCAGGAGAGCAGCGACGATGATACAAGCTATCAAGAAATATCCTATCAACCCTTAATTGAGTCTGATCATGAACTTATGGATTAATCTGCAGTTAATCTGGAAAATACGACAAAAGTCAAACATTCATCTTAAAGCAAGCATTCTGTTGGATGACTCAATTGTGGACTATCTCATCAATATAATGAAATATTGAAAGTATCAATAAATTATACACGCGAAATACTTAAAACAAATATATGTACAAAACACTTAACAGAAATCTAAAAACAGTTGAAAACTTCTGAAAAGTTCTTTGCATCAAAGCAACTTCACCAGCAATCATATTTCTAATTTCTAGTTAATAGATATCAAAACTATGTTATAAACAAGCAAAAATACCATGTCTAAAAAATTGTATCACACACATATCACGCATCTAATTAGAACAGTTTGAAAGTAAATAAATTTGTTTTGTAAAACATAAATCATATGATGTTTGATCGCATTTTAGGTATACCGAACCGTATTATACTGTAAAGCATATATACTTATAAACCATATTATAATTATTATTATAGTATTTAGGGATATGCATATTTGAACTCACATACTTTTATAAAATTCTGCAGTCCTAAACAATTCATAAAAATTCTAAAACTTTTTCAAGGCTTAGGATTAAAAAAAAAAAAAAATGTTTTTCCAATCCTTAGAATTCAGTAAATATTGTAAAACTTTGCTCTTCAGTTCAGTTCGAACACATGTGCCAACGTCGGGTGTTTAGAGCGTCAAAGTATCCGACCGTGGCTTTGGCTCTATTACTCTCGTGTGCGCTCGACTGTAGCATGCTTTGTGCTTCAAAGTAAGCCAGTTTGAGGTATTGTCCTTTTGGTTGTTGCTTACATTTTGGGCATCAGCTGTTTTATTGCTATTGTTGTTGTTTATGTTGCTATTGTTTATGTTGTAGCTGTAGTTGTTGTTGTTGTTGTTGCCTCGACACGAAACTCAATTAACTTGTTAATTTATTTGTCATTTGCTTTGTGCGCTTAGTTCGTTTCTTGTTGCAAAAACAACAGCGATAACAAAAGCAAAAAACACTTTGTAGGCAAAAAAACAAAAAAAAAAAACAGGTTTAAATAGGGTCACTGCACATTAGGGATGTCGAATATTTTTAAAATATCGTATCAACGATATATCCGGTTTTTAAGAAATATCGATATGATATTAAATGTATAAAAAAATCGATATATCGATATTTATGATATTTTTCCTCCTTCTATTTAAAAAAAAAAACAACGCATTTTATGGCGGATGCAAAAAAAAAAATATCCCGATATAAATATATCGTTTTCTGTTAAATATATCGATATATTGATATTTCGATATATTATCAACAACCCTACTGCACATATAGGGTGCTTTAAGTCTCTTGAGTTCAGATGGCCATATAAAAAAAGTATCAGTTTCTAACTAACATCAATAAAAGTCATTCGTTGAAGTTATCGATAGTATCGATAGTATTGTGAACAATGAAAATTAAGCTATTGATATGTACTTCAAAGCAATGCAAATGGAAATGATAATACCATTTAACTATCGATACTACTGTCGATAAAACAATGCTTATCGAAATCTATTCTGTACTATAATTACCATTATGCATTGTTAAGTGTGAAAATAATCGTTATGTGTGTTTATTTGTGCAACATATAATTGTTGCCATTTAACGATAAATAGTTTTAACGATATATATCGCATTTTATCGATAGACAAGTCAAATCGCTTTGCAATTATTTTTACACATTTTTCAACTGATCTAAGCAAGTAGAAATGTTACAGTTACTCCAAAATCGTGGGTGACTAACGGAAAAGGGCAGCGGGGATAGGATAGTGGGTAACGGGTAACGGTTAGCGGGTAACGGGTAACGGTTAGCTGGCAACTATTTACTTGTAACTGTTAACTGGAAGTCTGGCAAATCCTTTAACCGTTGCTCACTTTCAACTCTGAAGTTGGTAAAGTTTTCGCTTTGTGTAATTAAAACTATGCACAGTCTGAAACATCAGCAGCAGAAGCTAGAGCAGAGCGAAAAAAGCGCAATAGGGCAAGGGCGGGGATGAGTGGGGGGGCGGGTAAGGAAGAGTGAGCAGGGCAAATGAAAGCAAAAAGGAAACGCAAATTGTTTACATGTGTCTTTGTTACAGTTATCATTGGTGGTCTAAGTGTGAGCTGACATTGCATGGGGTATGCTGGGTTTTTGGGCGCCAGTACAGCTTCACTAGCTGCCTCTATCCCACGTTCTCCAAGTCTTTCTATCTCCCTCTCTCTCTCTCTCTCTCTCATCACTCTCTCCTCTCCTTTCTCTATTTCCCGTTGTCTTATTCACTCTGTGTCTTTTTTTTTGCCTTTCGGCCTCGTCGCGTTTATTTGCTCTCCCTCTCTCAATCTTACTCTTCTTTCCATTCTATCTCTCTCTCCCTTTCTCTTCCCCTCTCCTTCTCTCTCTTCCTCTCGGCATCTCTCTCTCTTTGACTGTTGTCTGCATTTTTAGTGGGCGCAACACATGCATATGCAAGACGCCGACACGCCCATGGGCTGCTCCTGTTGATGCTGCTGCTGCTGTTGCAGTGGCTTCTGTTGTTGGTGCAACAGGGCGTGTTACGCCCATTTTATTTAGCATTTTGTTGTTCCATTTGTTCATTTTATTTTATTTCATTTTTGTCAGTTTCCTGCGGTTTTTAATTAAAATTAACTTTGTTTATTTTGCGCTTTTCCCATTTGGCAACTGCTCAACGAACACCAACAGCAACAGCAACACCCGCACCCGGACCAACACCAACATCCTCTCCTGCACATACAGCCACGCCTCTGCCACTACTTGGCACACTACTGCCTGCTGCCCCCCACCAACCCCCCCCCCCCCCTTAGACATCTATCGTAGTGCCATCTCGCTCTGGTGGAGCTAAGCTTGTCTTTTGCCTTTAAAGTGATGTTTACTTTACTCTCTCTCTCTCATTGTTGTTTTAGTTGTTGTTCTTGTTCTCACTCTTGTTGTTCTTGTTCTTGTTGTTGTTGTTGTTGCTAGTAATTGCCGCCATTTGCCATGTCGTCAGAGCCATCATCATCCGCCGCAGCGGCAACAGTCGCATCCGCATCTGCATATGCCTTGCTGCTGATAGTTTTACCTGTTGGTAGCCTACTATAGCCACGCCCACTCTCACTTGAACTCCCACTTCCACTCCCACTCCCAGTTCCACACTCACTTAGCAGCAACTGCCGCTTGGCGTGTGGCAAGTGGCAAGTGCCGCCTGCAGCCAAAGAGTTTCACAATCATCATCTTCATCATCATCATCTTTCACTCGCGCTCGCGCGAACTATGTAACTTTTGTAAGTTTAGTTTGGCCAAGAAGTTTTTGCGTTATGCCTGCCGGCTCACTGGCCCCGCCCTGGCGCCCCTTCCTCCATAAGCGCATACGTGCGCCCACATAACGCAGAGCTACGATCAAAGTAAAACCTACGACTATCGCATACCCTGTACCATCAATTTGCTAATAGAAATCAAATGAATATTTTAGACTAAAATTCTGTTTACATCGGATTTATTGTTATATGTATAACTAATAATATAATAATTAATACTGTATAATGTATAACAGTTCATACGTTATCTGTTATATGTCATTTGTATAAAAGTATTGTATGCCTTATACTTTGTATATATACAAAAATAACAACATATAAAAACATATTGGAATGTGGGTCTGTTAGTTCTTGACTTTTCACTATCGTATGACAAGAGTTCATCGTTTTAATGTGTAAACAATTTTTTTTATTGATTTTTGTTTTGTATCTCATAATACAAAGGTATTTGGATAACAAAGGAATTTATCATTGTTATTGTTTATTTTTTTATTATGTTTATATATTTTTGTTGTTTTGTTTTTTTTTTTTGTCCGCTAAGCTTTCAAATGGGATCTTAACATAACCTATTCTATTGTATATATTCAAAACGCGTCAGGAATTTATTGATCCACCTATGTACATGCATATGCAGTTATATATTCTTTTACATATGTATATAGGATATGCCTTAAATGAAAGGAAATAAAAATTATGAGAGTGTCTAAACTTTAAGTATAGACCAGATGTGCTTGAACTGTGCTACAGGGTATTAAGATACGTGCGTTTGCCATTTCGTTGATCGCATTTATTTGGCTTTCGATAAAGCATTTACTGTTTACAGTTTCCAGTTTCCAGTTTTCAGTTTCCAGTTTCCAGTTTCAAGTTTACAATTTTCACTTTGCAGCTTGATGTTTGTGTTTTTGTTTGTGTTTGTGTTTTTGTTTGTGTTCGCTGCAACTGCACTTGACTAAGCAAACCAAAAATCATAATCGTAATGATAATGATAATTATAACAATGATAACAGTAATAGAACTATCATAATATTATTTTGTAGAGCGGGCAAAATTTAGACATGGCTTTCGTTGTAGAAGTGACTGATGTTGGGTGCGCTGGGTGCCATATGAGCGTCATCTCCGCTGTTGTGGCAGCTATTGTTATCGTTATCGTTAGCGTTATCGTTGGCGTTATTGTGATCGTCCCCATTTCCGTTGGTCGTCTTCTTCATCTTGTTGTTGGGGTCGTTATCAAGCTCTGGCTGCTTCCCATCAAAATGATGCTCGTCCTGCCTGTTTTCATGCACCCTTACATCGATATATAGGCGCTCGATCAGTTCGCGAAATAATGTTGAATTCACATTGATGCTGACGTTCATCAGCACAAACCAGTCGCCGTAGCCTCCATTAACCAGCACCTGGCGCACATGTGCCTTGGGCATGCCACGCAAATGGGTGCGGAGAAGCTGGAGCCGTAGCAGCGGGCAGCAGTACAGGATCATGCGATAGATTATATTGATGGCAGCTAGCATGGCAATGAATACGAACCAAACGTAGAGCACGGCGAAGAGCTTCTCGTTGAGTATGTTCAGGGGTAGCACACAGAGTATATCGAGTACGTTTGGGGTGCCGCTGGGTCCATAGTAGAACATCTCACATTTGGCCACCTTGGGAAAGACGCGTGAGGTCATCAGGTTCCAGAGATTCCAGTCGTAAACGGGTATGGCGGCCAGGGCATGGATGTACTTGTACCAAAAACCGTTGAAGATCACGTCCATGAGCCAAAAGTTGAGCAGCTGCAATTATTGCCATAAATCGATAACAATTCAAATCATTGTTTTAAAAGGCTTCAATTCTATCTTTTTTTATGGCAATGTAGATCTGATCTTAAATAGTATTTATTGATATTAATAGTAAATTAACTATTTTACCATGAGGCTAGCTTTTTTGCGGTGTTATCGATAACAAGGTGCCGTACTTACGCTTATCACCAGATTCAGCAACTCACAGAATGTGTACTTGATGGCATAGCAAGAGTGTATGCCGGAGAAACGCGACCGAAAGTACTTGATAAGCATGCGCAACCGTATTTTATATGTATCCTCTAGGATTAGGGCGTCGGCGACCTCACAGCACAGCTGCTCCATGCGCTGCCCCTCCCACACCTTCCACAGGAACGATGGAAAGTAGAACAGCAGCGACTGAAACAACAATATCATGAACACCCACTGATAGTAGCGCAAATACAAACGCTTCGATACGCCCCGTATCTCTGGTCCGACACCCTCCGCCACCGATACAATCCGTGCATATTGATCATTATTCTGCAACAGCATGCGCAGGCTGCTTCGATTGTATGGAGACTCCTGCCCCAGGTAATATGACGGGCTCATACTCAACTCCGGCGGCAATGCCTTGACCGCATTCAATACGCTATCATTCTCCATAGGCAATATGTAGGTACCCATGGTCCAGCAGTACGACTGTATGTACTCCGTGTGCTTCGTGGCGCTCAGGCAGAGTATGGGCTCCCCGAAGTACTGCTTTGCCGACAGCAGGAACGTGCACGTCAACAGTATGACTATGGTGCATTTGGAGTGCAGAGTGAATATCGGATCGTATATGCGCACCGTCTTCAGGCGCAGGTACTTAGATAGCGGCTTCACGGCGGCGTACATCGTGCGGTCTCTTACCCTTTCTCGTCGATGATACGATGCGCGATCTGGAACCGCTGTATGTCTGTCTCATTCACTCGCACCGCTTGCACGTGTTGTGCTTGTGTTGTATCAAATTTTAATATTACAACTGTTTACAAAATTTGTATGGTTGATAGCACTGTTCTAATGCATGAAATTATCTATATGGGAAGAGGTCGATTGCAAAGTCAAAAGCGGAATACACCAAAAGACAGAGAGAAAAAGAAACGATAGAAAGCTTGTCAACTTGCCTAGGGATGAAAATGTAGCATTTTTTGCAACACTGAGAGTTAAGAATCGTTCAGAAAAACAGACAGACAGCGTGTGACAGAGAGATAGAGAGAGAGATGGAGAGAAAGCTTGAAACGTCAACTTGCCTATACATGAACGTGTATACGATTGTTTGAGTATTTTGCAACACTGATAACTAACAGCTGTGACGCATCAATCGATATCATAAGTATATCGATTCAAAAAAACCTTAATTTTGTACTGATTAAACGAATATTTTTGTATTTTACAACCTGTGAATGTAGACTCATGACGGAGAAAAGACCGAGAACGAGAGTGACATGTTGACAGATGACAGATATAAACTTAAGTTGCTTTACAACACTGTATTTTCGATTATTTCCATTCCGATTTCGTCTTATTTAATAGACTTATTCCATAAATGGCAAATGAGGTCGTTTGGGCAATATTATTCGCGAATAATTGCTAGCTAATTGTGTAGATTAAAATCCAAAATTATTTGGCATTATTGACAGTGTTGAGAAACGTCAGTGCATTTTGAGTGCTGTGAACAGTTTGTCGGGGTCCAATCAGTTAACAATGCAATTAACCGTTAATTGTGATCGAGTGGGCTCTCGACTGAACAATCATTTAGCGTAAATTGCAATGACTTTTGCTATTTGGCAAACAAACGCGATTACTGTAATTATATACAAGCATTCAGACGAGTGATGATTATAGCAATCAGATGCCATATAGGCATATCTATATATTGTACATGCATACATACATACATACATACATACATACATACATACATACATACATACATACATACATACAAATAGATTTCTGTATAGATGTGTGTAAATATGAATATTCTTGTTTGTTATTGGTATGCGAAGCCATCTCTCTTTTTTCTTCAGTTTCTCCCTTACTATCTTACTCTCTGTCTCTCTCTTTCTCTCTGCCTGTCTCTGTATGAGGATCACGAGCGATGAATATGGCAGCAGCGGTAGCAACAATAATAATAAAATGATTAATCGATGCTACATGACTGCATACACAAAATACGAGAGTAATTCCCACTTTGCCCCCAAATAAACAGTATATCATTATCATCATCGCCATCATCATTATCATTATCATTATTAATATCGTACAAACGACAACAACCACAGCAACAACAACAACAACAACAACAACAACATTCAACATTCAACATCATCATTATGGGGGAACATTCAACATTATCATTTGAAACGCGCCTGCCGTGCGAAATGTTTATTGTGGGAATTCGTTTGCAGCGACGTGTCGCCCTCAAGCCCCCTCCCCAACAAAAATAACTCCTCCATCCTTCCCCCATGGAGCCCTTGCCCCACTCACACCCCCTCTTCCATTACTGCTCGTACTACTTCTCGAATTCGACTACCCCATTGCCAGCACATTTAAAAGTTCCTATGCGCCACACACACACACACACACACACACACACACACACACACACACACACACACACAAACACACACACACACACACACACACATTGAGAGAGATATAGTACTATATAGCATACTTGACGTGAAATTAAATTTATGAATTCTTTCGCTTGGTGCGTGACCAGAGATTTACTATAATCAGGCATCGGGAATCAACGGAACACGCTCAGGAGACTAATTAGTCGAGTTTAGTACAACATCATACAGTTTCCTTCTCTTTCCCTCTCTCTCTCTCTCTCTCTCTCTATCTCTCTCTCTCTCTATCTCTTTGTAAATGTATGTCTGTATTACGCTTTTTGTTGCCTTTGTCAATTACAAATAGAAATTATAATCATAATTTCTCTTCGTGTCGCATTGATTTCTTTTGCTTTCGTCGCTCGATGTCATTGATTGCAATGAATTATAGAATTAAGAAACAACAATAAAAACAATAACTAAATCAAAATAGAATAAAACAAAAACAATAACAGCAACAGAAACAGCAACAGAAAAAACAACAGCAACAACAGCAGGAAACTAATTCGACAGTTGGTCACACTGTTCCCATGAGCTTAAACTGTTCCCATGGGAGCAGCGGCAGCATTGCTCTGCATTGGGTACAGTTGGGTTGATCTTTCTGCGTTCCCTCTCTTTCTCTCATTCAATGCAAAGCTTAGCTGCTTACTGACTCACACTTCACGTTCACTCTCTGTTCCTTTCTCTCTCTCTCACTCTCTCTCTCACTCTCTCTCTCTCTCTTCTCATTCACTTGCTTTTAGTGTATTTACTAAAGCGTAGTGTGTGCATTTGTGTGTGTGTGTTTGTGTGTGTGTGTGTGTGTGTGAGTGTTTATGTTTGCTGACAGCATTTTAAATATTTATTTAAATGGAATTCATTATTTAAAGCGATTTACCATTGACCACAATAACCAAAAACGTTTGTTGACTCACTGCCACGCCCCCACCTACGCCCCCGTTTCACGTGGGACGCCCACTTTGCAGGACCCTTTATTTTGCTCGTTTGCAATTCGCGCTTAAATAAATAAATTGAACAATTATGCGTGGTTGCGGTTGTTTTGGCTTTGATGCAGTTCCACAGCCAACAACAACAATAACAACAACAACAACAACGCACACACACACACACACACACACACACACACACACATGTATACAATCCTATTACCTTGTTTTGTTTCGCTGTATACCCTGTAAACACGCACAGCCGCATGCGGCGTCTACCTAATGCTATAGGCTGAGCTTTGGATGTGCCAGCAAGTCGTGCGCACACGACTGCAGCATGCACGTCTACTTTAAAATACTTTGTTATATGCTTTGTTGTTGTTGCTGTTGATAAACAATTGCAAAAAATTACACTGCAATGGCATATACAGCAAGCACAACACAATGGTACAGACAGAGGTCAAGGGGTCAAGTCATTGGCATGGGGCAGGGCGACCCATTGGCATTGATTGGGTGCGACATGACTGTGCCACAATTGCGGTTGCCCCTGTGTCAGGCACTTGTCAATTGCATTTGCAGCAGTAGCAACAACAACAAACAACAACAACAACAAACAACAACAACAACAACTGTTCCTGAGGCAACCACAAGGCAACCGCAACGACTCTCCGACCACGGCAGTTGTTCTGCCGTAAAACAATGTACTTAGTGCCGATTGACAAGCTCTCTCTCCCTCCCTGTCTTTCTCTGTTTCTATCTTTCTCTCTCCTTGTCTTAATAATGTCGCTTGTGTTTGTCAGTCTCAGTCTCAGTCTCAGTCTCAGTCTCAGTCTCAGTCTCAGTCTCAGTCTCAGTCTCAGTCTCAGTCTCAGT
>JBANCZ010003464.1:0-12502 GCA_037040025.1 Sphaerogastrella javana | reverse complement strand
GTGTGTGTGTGTGTGTGTGTGTGTGTGTGTGTTTGTGTGTGTGTGTGTTTGTCTATCAAAAGTTGTGCACATCACACTGAAATGGACACAGACAGATACAATTTCGTAATTTGATATGCTGAAATTCGGTTTGGCATATCACAATTATGCACTAGACTGTACATTTAAAAGAACATATATGTTTAATACTATATAATATAATGGGATCTACGTAATATTAATAAATGGGTAACAGTAGGGATGTACATAATAATAGCATTTTGATATTGAGTTTAGTATCTTCTGCGAAGTATAGTATTTCCATGACAATATAGTATAGTTGAATTCGATAACTGATGTCGATAATCGGTAATCGATATCGTTAACTAATATCTGTAATCGGTAGTCATTCATATTTAAAAATTAAACTGATATCGATAATTGGTGATAAAATTTTAGAACTACTTTATGGCGATACCAAATTATAGTATCGAATTATTGGGGATAGGGGTATGAGTTTAAAAATAACACTAGGTATTAAAGGTGATTATAATATACATTTCATTGTTTTTCTAAACACAATGTCTAAAAATGCAAAACTTTCTTCGAGTTACTATCAATGCATTATGCCAAAATGATGAAAAACGCAAAAGAAATCCTTTCAAATTTTTAACAATTGTGAAATTCGCCTCATTTAAAGGGTTCTGTAGTTAAGATTCTAATCTTTATATATGCTAAAATCTAAATATACTTATTATTTGCCGGATTCTACAACTTTGTTGCTATTGTTGTTATTGTTATATTGTAATGTGTACTTACAAGTATTTGATTTTATACTAATGAAAAGTGCTTGGACGTAAGACGTACAACTTGTCATCACTTTTAATGAGATGGCCACAAGCGAAAGTGGAAAGTTTGCCATGTTTTCGGTGGGACCTTTTGCACCCTTTTTACGCATTTCTTTCTTTGCCTTTCTTTTCTTGTATTTTTTTTTTTTTTTTTTGATGTTGGTCGAATTCTTGGGCTTTGCATTTGGGCGCACGCAAAGTCCACAGATTCGCGTTAGCTACTAAAATTTAATTAATATCGATTTCGGATTTGAAAAAGGTTCCCCACGGGGATCGGCTCAGTGCTATGCGGCTTTTGTGCACCCACACACACATACACACATATATATATGGGGCAGATTTTGTGGCAGGCCAACAACTTGAGCGGGTTATATACAACAACAAAAAATGAAGACGAGCGCACAAAAAGCGGCAAAAGCAAAGGCATAGTGAGAGGGTGCCAGGGGTTGATAGGGGTTGTTGGTAGGGGTTTGATGGAATGGGAGATTGTGTGGCATGTAGTTGGGTTAACGGTAGTTGGGGACATACAAAGATGTTACAGCTTAGGCAAGAAGTTGCATGCCTCGGCACTGAAAAACTTTTAATCTTTGCGAGCATAAGTAAGATATATGTACTCTGTGTGGAGTGCGATTCCACATGAGATCTCATGTATACATGAGTGTGCCCGTATATGTGTGTGTGTGTGTATGTGTATGTGTGTGTGTGTATGTGCGTTTTGATTCAAAGGAAAGCAGCTGCTCAATATTTTGCAAGAACTTGTACTTGGACTTTTGCGAGTGGAATTGAGATTTCTAATGGGATTGGTTTTTTCTCCGTTTGGGCTACATGCAGGGCGCTTAAACTTGGTCAGCTATACACATACATGTATACGTATATATGTATATATATATTGTATACTTTATACTGTATACTATGGCATAAAACTTGCTGAACAATTTTCGTTAATTAAAATATTTTCAATGTGTAGTTGTATGCGGCGCTTGTAGGGTTTGCTCTCTGCCGTACAGTACTCTACTCTATATACAGTTATACAGTTATGTTCTACTGCTCGATTCTCGCTTCTCGGTTCTCGGTACTCGGTGCTTGGTTCTCGGTTCTCGGTTGTGCAGTGGCCCCCAGGTCCTGTCGGCCTGCTAAGGATGCTCGAATTACAAAGCAAATTATAATTTCATGAAAGTTAAACGAGCAACTCTCTGCTCTGCTCTGTTCAGTTTGGCTTGGCTGAGGGTCACAAGTGGAGCATGGGGTAGGCGGTGGTGGAGATGGAGGCGTGGGTGAACTGACTCTGACTGCGCACTTGAGTGCAAAGGTGGCACTGGATCGCATCGTTGTGCCCTGAGATTGTGAATTAAACATGCTGAGATAGCAGCGCGCAATAGAGTGCGGCAGTGCGAGGGAGACAAACAAATCGGGAGATGAGATGGCTATATAGATGGCGAATAAAAAAAGCGAATGGCGGCCAGGTTGACCGGAAGCATTGGACGATGGCCCAAAACTCAGCGAAGAACTGCGAATGAGCACAAAAACGAATAATAATAATAATAATAATAATAATAACAAAAAATGAGCATGAGATAGGCATAATACAGTGCAGCATGGATGTGAGGGAGATGGCATTAATGTTGAAATAAAAAAAGAAATGGAATTTTGTTATTTTTCTCTCGTTGTTGTTGTGCAAGTGCGAATTTATGTCTTCAATTATTCAACGCCTCATTTGTATGCCCCAACTCTCATAGAGTGTGGGTATTTCTGTGTGTGTGTGTGTTGGTGTATGTGTGTGTGTGTGTGTGAATGCCATGCTAAAATGCCAGCATGCATTTCCGTTTCCGGCCAGTGCAATGGCAATGTTGCCGCTGCTGCTCCTCCTCCATTGCCATTGCCATTGCCATTGCATATGGCTGCACATGTGCCTCGTCCTAGGTCCCTCTTTCTCCCGCCCCCCTTCCACACCCATCCCCCTAACGTCCCTGAATCCTTGGTGCTACGTTTGTCGCTGCTGTCGTTTGGCTTGCGCCTTTTGTGCCACTGCTGCTGCTATTACTTTCATGCAGCAGACCAAACAGAACGAATGGAACAACGAAGCGACGGAACGATGGAACGACAGACCAACTGTATGCCCGCCCGCCCGAGCAATTGAAATTTCAACTGGCGCAAAAGTAATTCAATTCAACGGCAGCCCCGGAGACGTAGACCAGCCACCAGGCAGGCATTCCGCCAGGCAGGCGGGATTCATTCAGCAGAGACAGAGTGAGAAGGAAAGGGGGTGGGAGAGAGAGAGAGAGGAAGAGAAACAGAGAGAGATTGTGAATGCGAGTGGGAGTGAAGAGACGGGTGTGGATCGGAGTACGGGGTGTGGGTGATTCCCTTGCATATCCTTACATAACTTTAGGCCAGGCAGATGCCTGCGCTGAAGGCGAACCGGCAAACCGGCAACAACGCATTTAAGAAGTTATTGTCATAAATGTTTGAGTTTGTTTGTTGTTGTTGTTGTGTCCCTGCGCTGCCTGCACCCACACACTTGCTTAAATCAAATTCTGTTGCTCTTGCGGCAGAGACACAACTTTTATTTAGCCAGGACCAGAACCAGAGGCAGCATCACCAGCAGCGCCCCCAATCGCACCCCCAAGCACACCGCCATCGCCCGCCAATTTGCAATTCTAATGTAATTTTTTCGCGAATCATAAGTTAGAAAATGCCTCACACTCCGCACGCTGGTCCAGGACTTGTGTCGCCTGCGTTTTCCTCTCTCTCTCTCCCACTCCCCCTCTCTCTTCCTCTCTCTTTCTCCCAGTGTGTGCGTTGCCTTCGGCAGTGTTTGCCCGCAGGAACGCCTTTAAAATGTCCAGTCAAAGTCTTTGACCAATTGTAAAACGCCTCTCGGATCGAGAGTTTTCCATTTTCTATTTTTCATTTTCCATTTCATCTTTGCCGTTGTTTTCATTGCTGCTTCTTTTTTTTGGGGGGTTCACTCGTTAGTCCCACAAATCGATCAGCGCACAAACAACAACAAAATATGTTAATTTCTAGCAGTTTCATTGCTGCCAACGCTTAAGAAAATGAATTCAAAATCCAAAAACAAAAAATTATACACAAATACTAATAAAATAACAGTAAAACAAAAGAAAAAGTCGAAGAGGCAATGCTCTAAGCGCAATTGGCGTAGGTAAACAAAAAGTTCGATTAATTTCGAGTGCAGCTGGCCCAAAAAAATGTGTATATCGATGCTTATGGTCACTCTAAAAATGCCAAGTCTCAATTGTGCGTTAACGCACTATTGAGCACAACTCACGGCAAATCAAAAATAAATGCAAATTGCATTCATATTTAAATCAAATTGGATTTTAATAGTTAAAAATATGATAAGCTTATAAAAAATTGTATAGCATTAAATGCATTAAATTACTTTTAATTGAGCAATTAATTTGTATGCAATAGTTACAGCATATTTACAACTTGAAATTTCTTTTTTGATTGCTAGCTATGGCAATTTTTTGTATGTACATAATCGAGAATATTTTGCTGGCATTAATAGCACATCAAAAACTCATTAATGTGCCATTAATAAATACTCGATAAACATAAACGAATTCATATAATGAGGCCATATAGGGGGAAGCACATAAAACCGCATGGAATTGTTATAAAAAAAATATATAAAATCCAACGCCTTGATGTAATGATTTTTATGATGGAAATTTTAAAGCAAAACCTTTTTAAAAATAAATTAATTTCAATTCTTTTTTTTTTAAAGCTGCTGAATTTTTTAGATTCAATTCTCCAAACACTTGGAGAAGTCAATTGCAATCAATTCCCAGTTTCTAAGCTGCTCTAAGTAGTCGAATTTAACTCCTAAGATCATATACCGTTGCGTGGTAAGGGCATTTTAAAAAAAGGGCTTGCCGTAGAGGGAGAAAGACAACAAGAGCCATAATAATAACAAGAAGAGGAACAACAACAACAACTAGAAAAAGGGAGCAAACAGTGGGACGCGTTTACATTTGCATTATTTAGCATTTAAGCGTCACGCGTTGCGTAAACAAATTGTATAAACAGCAGCAGAAACCAACAACAAAAAAATAACAAATAAAACAAGTTGAACCAAAAACAACAACAAGAAAAACATAGCGCTTAATTCATTAAACAAAATTTTTTTGTATTTGCCCAACTGTAGGCGTGGCAAATTGGCAAAAGGCGTGGCTGCACGCAGCAAATACCAACTCAAGCGATGAGTTCGAAGTTTTAAGAGTTTAGAACTGAGAACAGAGAAATGGGAACAGGGAACAGGGAACTGAGGACTTAGAAAAGAGAAAAGAGAACTGAAAACTGAGAAGTTGGGGTTGGATTTCTTTTTATTTATTTATTTTCTTTATTTTGACTAAACCTTATACAAGTATGTAGATTAGAAATGTAGCCAAGTTTTAAAGAACTTCGTAATGTTATAGACTTCAAAAGTTTTTAATGGAAGCTTCTAAATATTCAAGGTTTTTATTATTATAAAGATGTTTAAGTAAATGATTTTTCAATATGTCGATTTTCATGCTAAATCTATAATAAATAATTCTATTTATTTAAGAAATAGTTGGATTTAGTTTGAAAAATAACTGAGACTGAGAAAATATTGTCAAAAATTGTGTTAAATTGCTGAGGTTTTCAAGTGCAACTTGCTGTAACTCAGGCAGATAGAGAGATGGAAGGAGAGAGAGGGAGAGTGCTGCTGGACATTTTTAAAGTCTGTGGCTACACACACACACACACACACTCTCACACACACACTGATGCACTTATTGGTTTACTTGTTTACATGACAAGCTGCTCGTTTTCACACTCTTTCTTATTTGCTTTAACATTTTCGCATGCATATGCAAGCAGCCCAAGAGCACGAGCATAGCCAGAGAGCGAGATAGCGAATGGCGGGCAGAGCGACACACACAGAGTGATAGAGGGAGATGGGAAGGAGAGTGAGAGAGAGAGGGAGATAGACAGGGAGAGCAAGGGATAGCTGGGTGCTAGGAGGAGCTGCAAAGGCTGCCTGTTCGGTCAACCTCTCGTTCTATCGTTGTAGTTGGTTCCTGTTAAGTCCTGCGGTGGCATATGTGTGTGTATGCGAGTATATGTGTGTGTGTGTGTGTGTGTGTGTGTGTGTGTGTGCACTTTAAGTGCGCTTGTATGCGTTGCACTTGTTTGCAGTGTTTTTACATCGAATGTTGATTGTACAAAACCACTGAACAAGAAAAATTAATTATACAAAAACGTCACCGCCAAACAGCTACCGAAACTGTTGACCCACCGCCCACCGTTCACCGCCCACCGCCCACAACCCACCTACCAACCACCCAACATTCACAGCCCAAAATGCAACCTACTGCCACGCCCACACCAGGCCACATAACCTGACATTTTTGTTGTTGTTGTTATGGCACCTACGCTGACATGGGTAGAAATATTTTTAGTATACGTTGCAGATAAACGAGTTTATGCCTAACATAGAGACAGAACAACAGACATACGGACAGATAGTCGGACAGACAGACCGACATATAGTCGGACAGATGGACAGACATAGAGATGGCATGCCAGAGAAACAGAACAGAGAAACAGTTGTATGGATAGACAGACATGGAACAATTGGACAGATGAACATGTAAAGATACAAGAGATACATTGTTCTGAATTTATTTCATTATGTTTATTTATTATTTAACATATTTGGCATTAGCAGACACACACACACACAAAACACGCAGCACATCAGTTAAGGACATTTGAATTGAGTTTAGTTGAATTTAGTAGAATTGAATGGAATAAAATTGAGTTGAGTTCAACTAAGCTGAGTTGAGGCGAGGCTAAAAAAAGAACCGCAAATGTTTTAAAACGAAACCTAATAAATCACACGAAAAGCAGACAAAATAACCACATAGACAACAGAGACAAGCAGACAGAAAGACCGACAGACAAATAGACAATTAGACATACAAACAGGCAGACAGTTGGACAGACATTCAGCTAGATAGACACACAGATAGATGCAACTGTAGCAGAAGCAGGAGCAGCAGCTGTTGCACTCGCAATTTCTATATAGAATTTTTATTTTTGCCAAATATATATAAATCAATTTATGCAAAATGCACGAAAATACAAAATTCGAAATTCGAAATGGAAAATGCGAAATGGAAAATGCGAAATGCAAAAGGAGAAACGCTCAATGCAAGGCAAAAGCATTCTGTGGTAAATTTATAAACATTTTATAGTATGCTAAATGCTATTTTCGGTCAAATTGCTTCGAATGAGCCCAGTGCCATGGCATGGGGTGGAATGGGCTTGACGGCAGCAGGGGTTGGGCCAAGTCAGTGGTAGGGGTAGGGGCAGGTGGTGGCTTTTAAGCAAATGCAAAAACTTGTAGCATACTTTTAAGCTGCTGCGCTTAAAACGCAGCTAACGTCGTTTTTGGCGAAGGCAGGGAGACGGCGGTAGGGGGTATTCCTTTTGCCAAACGCCGCGGGCTGCTACGTGTTCAAGTGTGAAGCTGGCAATGCCACGCCCCCCACACCGAACAGCCCATTCAGCACGACAAGCAGCAGAAGCAGCAGCAGCAGGAGCAGCAGCAGAAGCAGCAGGGGCGTCTTGTGGGCGGGTGCAAATCGACTCAAGCAACGCTTAAGTATTTTTTTTATTTTCTTATTTTCTTTTATTTTATTTCTTTGTTTTTTTTTGTTGTTGTTGGTTTTTTTTGCCGCACGGAAACTGCGTTTTCTCTTTTGCATTTTCATTCTTTTTTTTTGTTGTTGCTCTTGGTTTTTTTTTTGCTTTGGCATTGCATTTAGATGTTGATGTTGTGCTCAGCTTTTGTTGCGGTGCTTAGAATTGCCGCTGCCTCGACTACCCCCTACCCCTTCTGCTGCTGTTCTACCCCCCGTGTGTCTTCATCTACTTGCACTCCCAGGAGAATCAAGTTTTTATTTCAAGCAGCTAAAGGAAGTGTTACTGCTCTTGTTTGTTGTTGTTGTTGTTGTTGTTGTTGTTGATGTTGCTGTTGTTGCTGCTGTTGTTGTGTATACGAAATTGCAGCTGAGAAGTAACAGCGGAGCATGGCAATGGCGACAGGTGAGGGGTGAAGAGGAGGTGTTGCTGTGGCAGTGGAAAGTTGCTGTGGTTAGAGGCAAGTTGCAAGTTTTATGCTCTGCCCGGTTTTAGTCAACATTGTGGCACATGGCACAGCGGCAGAGCTGATGACAACGACAATAACTGTAATGAAACTGAGATAAGCTACCGCTGCTGCTGGGACTCTCTCTCTCTCTCTCTTTCTCTCTCTCTCTGCCTCTGTCTCTGTGTGTGTTTGTGTGGGTTGGGGGGTAATCGCAACAGCGCAAATCGCTTGCTCATTTGTTGCACCCCCATTGTTGAGTCGCACGGGTGGCGCCAACTTTTCAGCTCAGAAAACTTGGAAAAATAATTATCTACGGCGACGCAACACAAGTTGAAATTGAGCACAAAGTCAAGTCGCAGTTCAAAAACTAAATCGAAAATAATTATGACCACGCCCCCATGCAGCAGGCTAATTAAAAATTATAATAAAACATTTACATTTTAGTTATATATGTATTCAACGAATAAGAAAACATATAAAATTGAAATTGGAATTAATTATGTAGAATCAAAGAGGAAGGAAAGAAAAATGAACACAACTTTTTATATTTAGGGACTGGATTAACCTTCGATATTCACGGTTTAGTGCATTATGAGTTCGTCCCACTGGGACAGATGGTCTATAAGGAGTTTTAATTGACAGTACTTCGGCTCTTGCGTCAAACAATTCGGAAAAACGATCGGGATAGTGGGCAAACAACTCGTGGAATTTTCACAACAACGCGCCGTCTCATCGATCTACCATTATGAATGAATACAGGGTCAAAAAGTCTATAAATACCATCGAACAAGATCCGTATTCGCCAGATTTAGACCCGTGCGATTTCTTTTTGTTTTCTTGACTCAAGTGCCGCTACGTGGAACTCGTTTTAGCACCATTGAAGACATCAAACAAAACGGGTTGAAGTTGAAGGCTATCTCGAAAAACTCTTATATAAAATGTTTCCAAGACTGACAGAATCGCTGGCATATGTGTATTACCTCTAATGGTGACTACTTTGAAGGCGATTAAATAAATTTGGATGATTAAATGGAAATTGTGTGTTTTATTTACACAGTTCCAGTACTTTTTGGATTGAATGTATATACTATACTTATAATCAACATGAGGAAATAACGAATTCAATTAACAATTACCCTCAACTTTTTAATACAATTTATTTTAGAAGTTCCCGAGAATTGGTTTATTATAATGCATACACTTTTTTCCCATGCATTGTTTATAATTCCCAAATGATTTAAAGGGTTTTTTAATTAACATGTTTTGTGTTTGTCTCCGACTTTACGTTTTATACGGCGTGTTCTCAATCAGTATTCATTAAATAAATCTCTTAAAATAATCAACAAATTACTTAACACTGATTAGTTGCCCAATTCACACAGCTCGCTGGCTTTTCTACTCTCTCTCTCTCTCTCTTTCTCTCTTTCGTTTTCTCTCACTTTCTCGGAGTCGGACCTTCGTTTGAGTTGCATAATTAAAAAAATTCGGGCACTTTGTAACATTTACCCCAAAAAATGCGCGACATTTGTGTAGTCGGAGCAGCAGAAGAAGTAGAACAACACGTAAAGAAGTAGATGTTAGTAAGAAAGGGAGAGAGACAGAGGGATAGAGAGGGGGAAGAGTGGAAGCAGCACCATTCATTCTCGCGCACAAAGTGGACTGACAGCTTTAGCCTCAGTCGCAGTCGACGCCTCTGTCACTGGCACAGCGACTGTCAGTGTCGTCGACGTCGACGCTGTCAGCTTCAACTATGTTTCCGCACACAGAGAGAGAGAGAGAGAGAAAGAGAGAGAGAGAGAAAGCGAGAGAGAGAGGGAAAGAAAGGAAGAGCAGACAAACGTTTGGCACTCTTGACGTTGACATTGGCCGCGTGCAGAGGCCCAAAAATATATTTTGCGTGCTTCTGTCAAGACGCAATGTGGCAAGCAGTAAGGGACACAGAATGAGAGAGTAAGAGAGTAAGAAAGAGAGAGAGAAAGTGGGAGAGAAACACTGAGAAAGTGGGGGAGGAACATAGGGAAAGTGGGAAAAAGAGGGGCAGCTTGGCTGTTCGGTCTATGGTCGTAAGGAAAAGTGTAGCGTGTGGAGCTTGTGCAGAGAAACGAGGGTAGCGGGTAGAGGGTAGCTACAGTTGGTAGCTACAGTGGGTGTGTCGTGCCTCATGTTTGTGCCGAGTGATTTATTTGACTGACACTTTTTTCTGCGTTGATTGCATCGTAATCCCAACATAATGAGTACTGTTATATTTCATGGCCATTTCTCGTTTTGCCGAGGCCCAAATGAAGTAGACAATTTTTCAAAAACAAAGACGATACTCGCATCTAATGGAGCATGGGCAATGTTCCCCCCCCCCATCACTCTCTGCTCTCCAATCTGTGCCCGCCTGCTCCACACTTCTCTTTGCAACAAAATGAAACGGAATCGAGTGGAAGGGCATCAAGTGGAGTGGTCTGGCCCGGGCTCCATTGTGCATGTGACACACGTAGGCCACTTGAGGGACCCCCCAAACCAAAAAAAAATATATTCGCCGACAGACAGACGGACACTCGCACTCATCCATGCTCATATTTTGCTATTTTTTTGTTGCCTCTTCTTGGGTTTGCCGTACAAATTTCCACTATTTGTTCGCATCGTCAAGCGTTTTGGCCAATTTCTGAGCTCAGTTGGCACTTGGTACTTGGCACTTGGACTGCGGCCAGTTGCCCATGTTTAGTTTACATTTTTCTAGCTATTGTAATGCCGGTTCAATTGGACTACACTGTCTAAGAGTGCAAATTGGTGTCATTATGATATACCTCACATCTTTCAGCATAAAATGAAAAACGATAGAGAAAATTCTTGCCGCAATCTAAGTAAAATATTTTCTCAGTAATATGTTATTATTATAATCATTTTTAAACAAATTATTTTAATAAAAATATATGTTAAATTATTTGCATAAATTGTTGTCCAATAAGAGGTGTTATTATATATAAATTGGTTGTATATCTGGGAACAAGTCATATGCAAAACATGAAAAGTTTAAGCATGATTTAGTTGATTTTGTTTTTTCATTATTAGTAGCATTCTTTCTGTTAATAACATTGTAAAAATACAATCTTTTATATGCGAAAATAATATTTCCCTTTGAATATGAAAATAACACCTCTTATTGGATAACCCACATTAACTTCAAGACTATCAGCTTTGGTTCCCTTACTCCCCCTGAAGGTGAATCCCGCCACTCTCGAACAACAGGTGGCGACACCATAATCACCAAACGAATTCGATCTAAAAACACTGAAACGATTACAGAGAAAACAACTCCAGGAATGCCTCTGAGCCACGGAAGTAGAGTATAAAGGGAAACGTAAAAAATCTAGCAGAGATTAATAAAATAGAGCAGAGCCACAGAGCAGTTAAATAATTCCATTAACATGACTAATACTTATTGCAGCTACCCTGTCTCTCTGTCCGTCTGTCCAGTGGCTGCTCCTCTGTTAGTAAATGTGGAATTTGTTTGTCTCTTGTTTTTTCTTTTTTTTTAAACATTGTCGAGTAGAATTTACGACTGAGATTATGCTGCGAGTACAAGTATATATACATGGTATACATTTAGCTCATGACCAAGTGCAAGTTCTGCCTCCTCTTTTTCTGTCCTTCTTTTTCTTTTCTCTCTCTCTCTCTCAGTCTTTCTCTCCTTCTCTTTCTCTTTTCTTATTCTCTATCTATGTACCTCCACTGCTTTGTCCACATGATGAAAACTGGCTCTGATGGAGGCTAATTTCTAGATCTACTCGCTGCTATCTGCCCCTGGCGCAGCTGTATGTATGTGTGTGTGTGTGTGTGTGTGTGTGTGTGTGTGTGTGTGTGTGTGTGCGCCGGCAATAAAAACCTTTCTTCTTTTCACACATCGCAGCCACTACATTCTTTTTTCCCAGCCCCTCTACAGCAACATCAGCAACAGCAACAGCAACAGCAACAGCAACAGAAGGAGCAGCAACAGAGCTTCAGGTCCAACTATAGGAGCAGCTTCAGCTGCTGCTTCCACTTGAGCTCCATTGGCAGCTTCAGCTGCTGCATAACCTGCGTACACACTTCCGTTTTCCGTTTTCCGTCTTCCGCTTTGTGTTGTCCTTTACGTATTGTTGTTGCTGTTGCTGTTGCTGTTGCTGCTGCTGTTGCTTTATTTTCAGCTAGGAGCGGCACATTACTCTGCTGGTTGCAGGGGGGTGGGGGAGGTCCAGGGCTGCAGCAAAATTGAATAAAATGGCCTCAGTTAATGGTTGTCGGGCTGATTCAGTTAGCGCATAAAATGAGCAGAAGCCCAAAGTCTGCTCCAGCTACCATTCCTTCAGTTGCTGCTCCTCCTCTTCCTTTCTCCTGGCTCTGTTCGCATTTTCCTGTCGCATCCTGCTGCCATTTTTAGCTATGCCGCAAAGGCTATGCCACTTTCTCTCTCTCTCTCTCACTCTCAATCTTACTGTGTGAGTGTCCGTGTGTGTGTGTGTGTGTTTGTGTGTGTATTTTCCGCTGAATGCTGGCAGGCATT
>JBANCZ010003463.1:0-11660 GCA_037040025.1 Sphaerogastrella javana | reverse complement strand
AAAAAAAGAGAGCCCTCCCAGGTAAAAAAGGGGTCTTTTGGGGTTGGGGGGGTGGTGGAGGAAAGGGTCGTGTATTACTTCTTTTTTTTGTTTTTTTTTTTTTTTTTTTTTTTTTTTTTTTTTTTGTATTGCAAATTCCTGCACTTTGAAAGCGTAAAGCAATAACAACATTTTAAATATTTAGTATTTTACGAACCGAAAATACTTGGGTTATAAATACCTAAGACTCTTGTGTAATTATATTAGACCCTATATAAACCATCAATGTGTGTGTGTGTGTGTGTGTAATCCTATAATATTTACACCTTTATAAAAAAGTTCTTAATCCCCCCCTATAGCCTCAGATACAAATTCCATTGTAAGAAATTCGACCAAATCAAAGTGAAGATCGAACCTAAGAACATTTATCTTAAGATTTAACCTTAGATTATTTTGTATCTTAAATTAACGGTGGAAGCAAGAATTGTATTTATTAATTTCAAACCATTAAAATATAATAATAATAATCTTATTATATAGAATATATATTATATATTATATGCATGATTTTGAGGATTTATTTCCACTATATACCATATATGGTATATATGATTTACCAGCGTAAATTGTAAATTTACATAATATGCAAACGATGACTGTAATGGTTTATAAATACCCAAAAAGTTAAGCGGAATTTTATGATGGTTATTCACAAATACTTTCATCATACGACAATACCCTAGAGCTGATTCATCTGCATTGAACACAGACAGAGACAGAGAGAGAAAAGGTGGATATAATCAAACGGATTTGCCTAAGTCAGCTCATGCTACTAAACTAGATATGCTAAGAAGCTTGACACCTAGTTGCTCGATTCACTGACTGAACGATTGGATGATATAGCCATCCGTTGTATACTATATAGTACACTATTGTGACCTACTGTTTTGAGACAAAAACAATTCCGATCGGAACAGAATCAAATGGATGGAACTGTAATTGTTATTGGCCTTTTCGAGACGTTCTCTTCTTTTGTTTAGCACGAGTTGTTCTAGTTAGTGTTAGTATTAGTCACACTGTGCTACGACTATTAGTTAGGCGCCTGTGTCTCTATCTAACGAGTCATTCTAACCCTAGCACTCGGTTCTATTGCCTTTGCAGATAACGCCACAGACTTACGTTCTTACGACTTCTGGATGAGTACCCTATAGAGGCGCCCGTTTGTTTTTTTCTTTCTTTCTTTCTCTTTTTGTTTTTATAGTACCCGCTTGTTGTGTAAATTGTTGATTGTAGGCAGCCCTGTTATTAGACCACGTAGCACTTGGGCGGCGGTTGGGGTGGGGCCAGTGTGACCATAGAATTTGCATAGTCAACTGGTTGGCTCTGACTAGTTGGATACAAAAAAAAAAAAAAAAAGCACAATGATGAGCCTCAATAAAAATTCCCGCACGTCGTGTGATATCATCGCTTAACTTTGGATCAAACTCAAATCGGAATCCGAATCCGAATCCGAATCCGAATCGTCATCGGAATCTCAGCCTCAACCTCAACTTAACTCGTCTCGACTCAGGCCAAGTCATGTCAAGTCAAATGCAATGCCAATGCCAATGTCGTCGCACTCAATTGCAAAATATCTGAAAACAATTTGAACAACAACACAATAACATCACCGCCTTTACAAACGTCTAAATTTATATACATTGTATATATAGTATATAGTTAATGTGTATATATTAATAAAAAGTTAAAGCGTGTTTATTATACAAAAAAGAAGATTCCCGAATTCCCCGCCATAATGAAATTTCAATGCGGTGATTAATCACACATACCCTATACACAATCACTTAACTCTTGGGTATATCTGTACATATATACAATTTGCATTACTTTTATTAACACCTTCGACTGTAGCACTTGAATTTTGTGATTTCACCTCGATACCAGGGAATGTTTGTACTTCTGATTCACCCTATTAGCATGTACTAACGGTACTTTTCAGAGGGGGGGAGGGTGTGGATTGGGGACATGCCCAAAAAAAAAAACGCATCTATATAATCATTTAGGCATACATTCAATGAAACGGTACAGAAGTTCCAATTTTGGGGCCGGTCGAAAAGTTGAATAGCCTCAAACGGTAAACCATAATTATGCAAAATCATATTATATCATAATTATAGCTCAAGGGATTTCAATAGATGATCGTATGCATACCATACATACAGATTTACCTTCCATGCATAACTTAGAAGCATTAGGTATGTATATTCATACATCGAGTACTGTGAATTTCAAATTGGAATATCGAATGAGCTACGTGACTATAGAAATATTGCCAATTCATGTTTACTATATAACTCTTATATGGTTTAATACCATGATATCATCTTAAGGTGTTATCATCTCTAGCATGGAACTATTCTACTTAGTTTGGGTTCATATCTTGTCCATAAACATAATGTGAAACGTTTGAACAATATTCAATTGTTATTATAGTTGAGAATCAGCTGATTATATCTATTGATGAGGCGGGCCTGGGACTGAGAAACGTTTCGAGTATTTGTGATTGTTCGAGTGACTCGAACGTAATTACCACGTCAATTTGTAGCTAAATATATGTGTATAAATATATATATTTGTATAGTATATTATCTGGTAGTAATCCTATCATATACTATATACGTACAAAATACACATGACGGACTCGACTAACTGGGCTGATAATGTCAACATTTGGCCAGATTGAGAGCAAAGCATTATAAAGATAGAGCATACGTGGGGCATTACAGTAGTACAAGTGTAGTTTGTCATGTATAAAGATATTGATACGATAGATTGGTTTTGAGATACTATATTACATTCATGTATTCAATAAGAATAGTTGAAATAAATGGTTTTATAAATTGAAAAGTAGAATTTAACAGATCTGTAGATATAGATCGCACTTAGAGAGCTTGTAAAAACATCAATTGATGAAGGAAAAAAGAATAGATAGGTGATGGATGATCAATTGTTAAAAAGACCATTAAAATGTATTGAAGTTACTTCTATTTAGTTATATATTACATGATTGAATGTTCACATTATATATGGATAAATAATTCACAAATGCACTCAAATACAAAGTTTGAGATAGATAAAAAGAGAAATTTATAAGGAGTTGTTAAAAAAAAGTATAGAGATTTATAAACCTGAACAAAGTGTGTCTAATTTTAGCTACATTAAAAATTATATACTTTGACAGGGAGACAGAAAAATACAGATAGATAAAGAAATCTATAGTTATAGCTATACTATATACTGTACTATATACTATATACCATGTCTGTAAAACTTTACTACGACACGAATCTGCCTTGTACTAGAGAGACATGTGATCCAAAAAATAAAAATTTACAACGCGTGTGCACATTGAGTTTTTATTTGTATTTCGGTTTCTGTTTATGTTTTATTTTTATTTTACTATTTTTCATTCAATTTTTTACAATTTCGTTTTGGCTATGTTTTTTGTTAATTTTTTGGGGTTTTTTTTTTTTTTGTTTTTTTGGGGGGAAGAATAATGCGAACGACATGTTTATGGAACGTGATGATTTTGAAAATGTTGATCGTCGCCTTGTCGTCGGCTTTTGATAGTCGAGGAATTTATTCTTACTCATGTTTATTTCAAGTTTAACTAAATGACAATAAAAGCAAACCACCCCGCACTACCTGACACCCTCCCTTTCTCTCACTCTCTCTTTTTCTATGACTGAGAGAGTCTAGCAAACAAATGGCCAAAACTGATAAGCCAAAATATGTAGAAAAAAAGCTGAAAAACAATAACAAAAACAACTGCAAATATTATCAACAATAACTCTCACATAGCTAAACAGTGAGTAAATTTTAATTAGTCTTACTAATAGTCTGCCTAATTACACTGCCAGCTCGTTAAAAACAAAAACTAAAGCAGAGACTAAACATAAAAATAAAACTTAAAAAAAAAACAACTACCAAATCGATTTGCTGACGCTTGAAGGCGTTTGTTTTTTTTTATTCTGTCTCCAACGAGTGCGAAATGGGGCGTGGCAGGGCTGTTGGCCAACTTCAGGCAAAGGTCATACACGTGGCTCAATTACTCTAGAATCTAACTAAACTAACTGACTGACTAACTAACTGACTATGTATGTAACTATGTATATGTCCATGTATGTACGTATGTATGTATGTACATCCGTCATTATTGCTGTAATTTCAAGTCATTACACACTCACACACACGCATACAGTAGCTTGAACTATGCCATTATACAATCAAAAGTCTATTTCAACCCCAAGAATTCAACAAACCCCTCCATGCCCCAAAACCACCGCCCTAATGCAGCGACTTTAGCAGCGCCTCGCATTGTGTGCAAATTAAACGAACGCGACAAAAAACGCGAACAAATCGCGCACAAATCGCACACAAATCGCACACTTGAGCGTTTTAAAACGCGAGGCGCTACTTGAGGCACAGACATAGGCATAGAAACAGATGCACAAACATACATTATACTTATATATAGAGTGTGTGTGTGTGTATGTATGTATGTATGTATGTACGTGTGTATGTATGTATGTACGTGTGTATGTATGTATGTTTGTATGTATGTATGTATGTACGTGTGTGCGTGTGCGTGTTTGCCTTCGTTCATTAGGGCCAACAATTGGCGTTAAGCTTAGCACTAATAGCAACAAATGTAACAGTTTAATTGATAATAGCGATGATCACGTGCCTCGTGAGATGCTATATACATATATAACATATATCATATATCGTATGATAGCTTTAGGAATTATATAGCATTGTATGCTATATATCTGTGCATCTTTTATCTTATCGGAACAGCGCATGTGACGTACGTAGATATAGAAACTGTGTACCAACTGTGCTGACGTTCTATATATATACTATATATACATATATTTGTTGACTTGATATGAACAAGAATATGGCTATATAATACAATATATACGCATACGAATTTTGATTTGTCATAACTTTCTATCAATTTATAAATCTTTTGCCAGAAAAAAAGTTTATTGAAATATTTTAAAGTTATTTATGAGATTCCAAATAATGATAATTAATGTCTTTGAGTGCTCATAACAATCAGCTTTCGTCACGCAACAAGCTGAGATTTGGTAAATAAAAGCGTTAAGAATACAAAAAGACAATTTACGTGTAATGATTAGGGGTCGAATTACTAGTAATATATATATATATATCAATTTGAATTAGTAGTTGTATATTGAAATAAATTAGTATATTTATCGATTTATCGATTATAAGCATATGTAAATGATGGGCTATAAATATAAGTACAGGCACTTAGTTAACTGGTTTCTACGTTGTTTATTTCATTTTGATTATATTTTCGTTTGTCAGCATTTAAGAATCATTGTTTATGATGCTCTATAAAGAAAACAAAAAAAAAACAAACGAATTCTTCGAGGTTTTATTATTAGACTCATACGGTTTTATGGTAATCATTAAGATTAAGCTGCACATTGATATTCCAATGCAAATAGATATGGGAATGGAAATAGTAATTGAAAAGGGAAATTGAAATTGCATATGAATTGAAATATTTCGATATATATATATATAGTATATATATGAATAGATATGTATATATATCACAATGGAAATGTTACCTCATTTATGAATTATCATTACCTTGCAAAGAATGAGATCGCGTGCGAGTGTGTGTGTGTGTGTGTGTGTGAAAACTTATAATGTCTATCGGGTATTCGATAAGAGACCATTCATTACACAAGGAATGCGCCTAGGTTATAAATCTGCCACGCTTTACCCCTTCACTTGTTGCCTCTTCATCGCCAAAGAGTTGGGAATTTTATCAGCTCATTTGCTCATACGTTCTCTCTCTCTCTCGCTCTCTCTCTCTCTCTCTCTCTGTGTGTCTCTATCTTTAACCCACTCACACGCAATCTCTCTCACTCTTTGGCGCTCTTGGTCCGATAAGACGGGCGTCTTGGGTGGTTTGTTAGCTAATTGCGGTGCCTGTGGTGGCACCGTGTGTGCTCCGTCTTTTTTAAGTATTCCGTAATTTTGTAATCAGCATTCGAATTGTATTTGTATTTTTCTTTATATTTATTATGTGTTTTTTTTCTCCTATTCTCTTCACTTGCAGATTTCGCAGACCACAAATCGCACGCCATTTTGTAGTATGCTTCCGATATATTACGAAACATTCTAGACAGAGGCGTTCAAACATTCGAATAAGTGAATACATTACAACAAAACAACAACAACCACAATAGCGACAAACGAGCCCCAAGGATTCCAATAGAACCCTACGCACATTTCAGGTCGAATCTAAGAAGAGAAGAAAGCGAGAGAAGCAGGAGAGAGAGAGTGGGAGAGTGTGTGTGTGTTTGTTTAGCAAGTAAGCTCGCGTGCCACGCCCCAAAATGAGCAGCATGAAGGGTGGCTTTACAACACTCAACCGCTGGTTTGGCCGTAAAAAGGGTAAGTGAAAAGTTTATCGATTGAATGTTATCGACATTGATATACTAGATGTGTTTCGATATTTATATTTTAAACGCTCAGTGTATCATATCTATGCTGTTATCGATTATTAACTGAATTAATCGTTTATCGATTACAGACAAATCGGGCGTCAGCAGCGCCGCATCGAATGGCAAGCTATCCAAGTCAACCACACAGCTGCACCATATGTCCACGGACACGGGCATGCACATTAACGAGGCTAGTCAGCTCGATTATAATCGGATTACACCCCTGCCGGCGGCCACCAGCAATGCACCCTTCGAGCAGACCTTCCGCATCACTGTGCTGCTGCCCAAGGATCAGTTGTATGTGACACGGTTGGGTGCTCGTGTACCACTTAGTAAACTGTTATCGCTGGTGTGCGATAACAAACAGTTGGATGCCGATAAATATGAATTCCGCAATCCAGGTAAGTTATCGAAATGCGCTTTATAAATCTAAATCGATTACTTACATTCGTTATACTTGTCCTATCTAATTGTTTAATAATTTATTGATAACTTTTGTTTTTCAGTGGATGCTAGTCAGGTGTATAGCTGCGAATTGACTATCGGTGCCGTGGGCCTATCGGAGATACGCCTGTGCCACAAATCAGAGTCATACGATAGCTTCAATGCAGACGCAATGTTGAAATTTCAGCGCACGGCCGCTGCACGAGATTCCCTAAGCAGCAGCTCCGACTTTAGCAGCAGCCGTCACTCGCAGTCAAAGCTCACAACGAAGACGCCGAGTCCATACAGTTCCAGTAATTCATTGAACTCTATGGATTCGACGGGCATGAACTATCAGAGGACACCAGTGGTGCCACCGAAGGCGTTGGTACCCCCGCCGCGCAAGAAGCGTGTAGCGCCACGTCCGCCCAGTCAGCTGGTGATACCGGAGCAGTCAGTGCCGCAGTACAGTCCCACGCCCACGCGTAACTCCACAGAGCCTGCCTATGCGGTCATAGTGAAGCGACCACAGTTGACAATGTCCACGCCGAATTTGACCAGCATGCCGGAGCCGAACTCGGAGCGAGATCAGGATAGATTGGATTGTAATGGCAATAGCGCCAAGACACCCGATGCCACTGATGGTGGGCATTATGCTACGGTGGAGATCAAGAGCAATGGCATCGAGACGTCTCTGCCAGAGCCCACGCCACGTAAGCGACTGCAACAGCTGAAGAAGAAGGCGGCTCCAGCACCGCCACCCGCAGAATTCCATCTGCAAGCGGATAACATATCTTTGGCGTCCACCACAGTGTCGATAACGGAAACACTGCCCCCCATGTCGGTGCCACAGCCGGCGCCACGCATAAATACGCCCACGCCCACGCCCACGCCCACGCCCGCACCCATGATGGTATCCGGTGTCGTTACAGCTGAGATGCGTTTGACACCCGAGACAACCGTTGCAGCGGATGTACCCGTGGCTCCCGTGGCACCTGTGACGCCACCGCCGCCGCTTCCCGTAAGCGCAGCACCACAGCTCACTTCAAATGTGTCCAAGGTACTGCTAAATCGCACACCCACGCCGGAGCCACGTTCGCTGGGCGGCAGCGCTACCGAGGAGGATGAAGAGGAGGAGGAGAGCAACGATGCCGCCTCAAAGCAGGCAGATTCGGGAATTGGTGAACCGGTACCATCGCCGCTACCCTCCAGTTCGCCCTCACCGGAACCGGAACTACAGCTGACGCATACCAAGACGCAGCTTGAGTCCAGTTCTGAGGATGAGGAGGCCATCAAAGTGTACAACTTTAAGACATCCAGTCAGACATCGCATAAGTTCCAGTCAGACCCCGTGAAACCAGTGCGACCCACCACACTGGCTGAGCTGACGCGTCTGAATGCCCATGGCAATGGAGATGAGACACTTGAGGAACAGAGGGAGTCGCCCTCATCGCCAGTGACCGCCACGTCAAGCAGCACCAGTGAGCTGACCTCACTTTCCTCCTGGAACTATGCGGGACCCATATTGCCGCCACCAGATTTCTCGGATTCACAGCGTTTGAACAGCAACAACAACAACAACAATAATAATAATAAGGGCACTACTATTGGGTCGCCTCTGGACGATATCGTGGTGGAGTTGTCGTCGCTCATACAGGAACAGCGTCTCGACACGCTGATACGCCAGGCACCCGAACAGACGCCCATCGAGGCAGCCAAACCCAATCGCCTGGCCAACTTTACCATAGCAGCCATAGGCAATAGCAGCGCCACTAACTCCGCTGCCACCACGCCCGTGACGCCCACTAAACCCATTGCACGCGCCGACTCGTTTCAGGCCTTGGGCTCTGTTGGGTGCCTGCGTAAGCGCAGCTCCTCCCAGCTTTCCCTGGAGCAGAGTCAACAGTCGCTGCAGCAACGCCGCTCCTCCAGTGAGCTGAGCATCGCTGAATCACCATCACTGCAAAGTCTCGAGCTCATCAAGAGCATACTGAGCAGCTCGCGCAAGAACAGCCTGGCTGATAGCCAGGATCAACAGCAGCAGCCAAAGCCAGCTACACCCGTGGAACAAGTGCAGCCAGTGGCGCAACCAAAGAGCTGCCCAGTTCACACCTCCCCGGTGGCAGCAGTCAGAGCTAGAACAGTTGCAACCACATCTGTGACAATCGTAGATGCCCCAGCTCCAGCTCCGGCTCCCGTTCAGTCACCGATTTCGAGTCCAGCACCAATTCTAGTTACAGCTATGACTACAGCTCCGACTCCAGCCGTAGCCTCTATTCCAAATTCAGATGCCTTTGTAGATCCAGTTGTAGCACCAGCTCCGATTGCATCTCCGGTTGCAGCTCCTACAGCAGCACCAGGTAAAGCTTCAGCTGAAGTATTTACTACAGTCTCTGTTCCAGCTCCTACAGCAGCTACAGCTACTGTACCAACTCCTGTGCCAGCTCCACTCCCTGCAAAGGCTAGCGCTACCATTCCAGATACGGTAGCAGCACCAGTCGCCGCTCCGTCTGACACTACAGTTGCCACATCAGCAACAGCGCCGACACCTGCACCCTTAGCACAGCAGTCCAGCGTTACCACAGCCACGCCCACTGTTGTCAGTGCAGCTGCTAGCCCAGAGCCAACGCCGTCACCGCCACCAACAGCAGCGAAGCCGCTGCCGCCCAGCTACCGCTACTCCGGGCCGCCCAGCATAAACTTTGCCACATGGAGCGAGCGACCCAAGTCACAGGTGGCCATCAAAAATGAGGGTGACTACATCTATGGCGGTGCCACCTCGCCAGCGGCCAAGCCGCCGACACCACAAACGCCACCAGCGCGTCTGACCATCGAGATTGCATCGCCAATACTGCGCATGGGCATACCACGCAAGGAGTACCATGTGCCCATCACGGTCAAGCCACTGCGTGATGGTGACAAGGAGCAGCAGCAACAGCAGCAGGAGAGGGATTCAGAACAGCAGCAGCAGCAGCAGCAGAACAAAGATGAAAACAAGCGAAGCATGGAGCAAGAGCAGGAGCTGCCGCCATTGCGTGAGCAGGTAAAACCCTCGACCCTGCCACGCCCAGCGAAGAGTCAACGCTTCACGCTGCCAGCCAGCGCACATTCCACAATCAACTCGCTGCCACGCCCACAGTCCACGCTGCAGGCGGAGAAGCCAGCGAGCAGCATTCCAGCAGAGCCAGCAGTGGCGCCATTTGGACAGAATACGCTGCGACGCACGGGCTTCAAGGAGCGCATGCTGGCCAAGGAGCAGCAGGAGAAGGAGCAGGCGCTAAATGTGCGCATAACAGCCACGCCCACAACCACAGTCACAGCCACGCCCACAGCCACGCCCACACAAACAGCGATAAGCTCAAACACATTAACATTAACCGCTGTGAAGCCAATGCCGACTGTGGTGATGCGCAGCAGTAAGTTGGAGCTGAAGCTGCCACAACCGGAAACGGAAGTGCATGTGCAACACCAAAGGCAAGTGCAACCGGAAGCGGAAGTAGAGAGAATAGCAGTCAAAGCAGAGCCAAAGCCCAAGCTGAGACCACAGCCGGAACCGGAACCAGCGCCAGTCACATTGCAGGTAAAGCTGCGTCCCGTTAGTCAAATCCATCTAAGGACAACAACAACAACAGCAGCAACAGGAACAGCCATAGCCAGCACGCCCACACCACCGCCGCCTCCAGCGCCTGCAATGCTGGTTAGAGCCAAGACGCCCACGCGCAGTATGGGCGCAACCACGCCCACAACGCCAGATCCGCGCTCACAGCTGCTGGATGCAATACGGAATTTCAAGCGGGAGGAACTGAATCGTGCCTAGGACAAGGGCAAGAAGAAAGAGAAAGAGAAAGAGGAAAATGAAGAGGAAGATGAAGATGAAGAACGAGAGGAAAAGGAAAAGTGAGAGTGAAGAAGAAAGTGAGTGAGTGAAGCTAAAGGAAAGAAGGGAAAGTATCAAAGCAAATACGATAAACATAACCTAAAACGAAGTGTTAAAGCAGAACAAGAGAAAGAGAAGGATAGAAAGAAAGACGAAAAAAGGAGAATAGAAGAAAGAAGAGCTGCTGAAGCGGGAAGTAAAGCCGAAGCAAAAGTCTAGAACGAAACCGAAACGAAATGCACAAAGCGAAAGCGCAAAGAAAACATTTTTTAGTTGTTTTTTTTTTTAATTTTTTTAATTTTGTTATCAATTGATGTTTCGATTTCTTTTAATTTTTCTATTATTATTATTATTATTTTTGTAAATAATTAAAGCAAGATGTTGTACATAAGATGAAAAAACAAACATTAGTAACAATCTAAACACACACACACACAAACACGTAAACGCTATATATACAAGAATATATATATCTATATAAATATATATATATAAACAATTTTTTTTAAAACTAATATTAATGCTTGTTATGAACTATATGTAATTTTTTTTTTATATAAATTGTTTTTTCTTGCACAAAGCGAAATGAGCGCGAAAAGAAAAATGGAAAATGAGAAAAAAAAGGGAACAACTTATACATATATGTGTTATGAATATAATATAATAATAATAATCATAATTATAATAATATTTGTATAACTTAGTGAATTATAGTAAACAATTTTCTAACCAATGGGACTGGTCTACTTAGTCGTGTCAAAAGCAAAAGCAAAACGCAATAGCAAAAGCTAAACGGAAAAGCAAAACGCAAACGCAAAAATTTATGT
>JBANCZ010003462.1:0-12511 GCA_037040025.1 Sphaerogastrella javana | reverse complement strand
ATGCCAATGTGTGTGTGTGTGTGTGCGTGTGTGTGCGTGTGTGTGCGTGTGTGTGTCCGTTCGTGTATGTGTCTATGAATAATGTACATACACACAAATACAATTTACATATGCGTATACATATGTGGATGCCTGCGTGTGTGTGTGTGTGTGTGTGTGTGTGTGTGTGTGTGTGCGTGAGTGAGTGTGCGTGAGTGAGTATGTGTGCTGTCGCTGTGGGCGGTTTGGACAGTTCGCAAACATCAGCTGCCCCGACCCACCGTAAAAACGAACGTGTACGGCCCTGCACTGCCCCTGGGCTCAATGCCAGTCAAACGCGCCTAAAGCTCCCTCAGCCTCCGCCCATGTCCATGCCCATGCCCATGCTTCAACGCCAACCCCCATTGCCAATATTGAAACTTTCAACTATGCACACACCCACACACACACACAGACACACACACACACATATTTATATATATATATATATATATATATATACACACATTCAGATTCACGGATATGGAGCACTTTCACTTTGAGCAGCTGTAGCTGGGCCTGGCCTCATGCTCGAGACGATAAAAAAGCTTAGGCTTATGCTTTCGCACATTTTAAGCCATGCTAAATCCTTCGACCAACGCCCACCGCCCACCGCCCCCCCGCCACCAGAACAACATAAGTAGCATAAGGAGCTACTACGTCTACGGCAAAGCATGCGTATTTTTTTGCCTACAACCCACATCCCACATCCCACATTCCACATTCCACATACCACGTTCCACATCCGACGGCCTACAGCCTGCAGCGAGATTCAAAGATTCAAGCAGTGCGAATGGGGTAGAATGGGATCGAGCGAGATGGCAAGCATAACAGCACGCACATGTGTTCATGACGTGCCCTATTCAACCACACCTCCCCCCCCATCAACACTGTTGCCACTCTCACTTCCACCAATCACTCGCTAGCCTGCGGCTAAGCTGTCCAGCAAAGATTTGATTTTGCATGAACTTGGCCAACAATTTATGCGCAATTTGAAATCTAACGCACGTGTGTGTGTGTTTGTGTGTATGTGTGTGTGCGTGTGCAGCTGATTTTGATTTAAAATTAAATAATCTGACTGAATTTTGTACTGCTTGTTTTAAGTAAATGCTATAAACAACTGTTAGCCTGTGCAACAGAAACGATAATAGGGCAAACTTACACATAGACATAAATTATATGTATATACCATGCATATGTACATGTGTCTAATTTAGGCTTAGAAGAGATTCATTTAATTTTAATTGAAAATTAATTGTTAAAATAGTTGTTTTATTTTGGCTGTTTTTGTGAGCTCCCAACATACGCTTAACATTCATTAATTTATATATACTTTTTGAAATTGTTGTTTATGTTAGGCATATTATTGATTTTTAATAAAATTTAATAGTTGTGTGAAATATACAGCGCATTGGTGTAAATTAATTTTTTTTCTTTGCGGTTTCAAATGTTGGCGCCGGAACATTGCAGCGTTGCCAGACTATAAATGCTATGATCTGTTTTTGACGCTGCCAGATAAACGGAAAAATTAAATATAAGTCAAGATATTCACGCAGCTTATGCATTGATTTCTCATAGTGTGATAACAAACTGAGGCGTGTTATATTTTAACAATAATTGAAACTTCGTAAACTAAAACCACTTATCCGTTGTCCAAATGTACTAGAGCTAGTGAATTAATAATTAATAAACTGTACTTTACCATGTCTTTAAAAATTCGATTAACAGTGGCGTGCAAGCTGTCTTAAATATCTATTGAGACACTAATTAATCATTTAAATAAATCTAAATCTACAAAATGACTTAAATTAAAAAATGAATGTGTTATACCAACGGAATACAAAAAAAAATCAAGCGTATATTCATGCAAATTCATTTGAAATAAATGGTTCATGATCGATGATATTCTAATTATAATCGATGAAATGTAAAGAACTATCGATTCTGAAAACCATGGTTATGTCTGCCATAATTACAATTAGCAAATCCAATAGCGTTGCCACCGTGTGTTAACTTAGTGGCTATCGATAAATTTGAAAAAGTGTTTGAGTTTTTTGCCAAACTAATTTATAAAGCATTTCGATCTGACGTTGTAAGATATGTTCACTTAAATTAAATAAATTGCTTTTAGGAAGGTTGTGTTGGTATTAAATTAAGAAGAAGTGTTAGCCCGATACATAAAAATAAGTTATCGATTTTAGGCAAGCGCCAAGCGTAAACAACATTCGAATAGAAACTGTAAACGCCAAGCGCGCAGATAGGAAAACGTCGAATTCCGTAAACAAAATGAAATCGAGTTCCAATAACAGTGGAAACTACAACAGCCCCGACAGTGCCGCAATCAGCAACAGCAGCAACGATAATAATAATGGCAATGGAATTGGAATTGGAATTGGCATCGGCATCGGGCAGCAGGACGCTGAGCTTGCGCAGGCGATGAGCTACGTGCACGAATTCAGCGCCAAGTGGTATACTCATCAGCTAAACATGTCTGACGAGACGCTGACGCATCTGCAACGCAGCATAACGATGCTGTGCACTAAGGTGCCAGCTTATTGCTTTGCACCGCAACCAGGCAATGTGGAGTTGGCCAAATTCTATGTGGATTTGCATGCGCTGATGAGCGAATTGGATGCGGATAACGATGTTCTGTGGAGCTGCGTGGCACTGCTGCAACACCTCGCTCGCAATCTGGATGCACGCGACGCCATAGTGCAGCAGTTCTGCTTTGTACCGCTGTTAGGGTACCTGCTGCCACGAGCAAAGAAGCCGGAGCGGATACAGCGATTGCTGGTGCTGCTGCAGGAGCTTACCTATAATATACGCATTGAGTGGGAGGAGCCCTACCTTGTGGTGCTGTTGGAGTACTTGGTACAGCTATTGCGCATCGACGAAGAGTTTGATCCGAACATCAGCACCGCGGACAGCGCACAGATCCAACTGGTGCTATCAATAATTGTGAATTTGTGCTACAAGAATTTTGTGGTTCTATTTTTGTTGTTACGCAGCATGAACATCTCGAACTTTAGCCGTCGCATTCAAGACCAGGGCATGCTCTCGTGTAAGATGCTCATTATTCTTTCGGAGGATGTGCATGCGGTGCAGCAGCACGAATTGCATCAGGTGCTGCGCACAGCGTTTGCGGCGCTAGAGGATTGCCTAAAGAGTTGGCATTTGCCACAGGTGCGACACATCATTGATTTCTTGCTCGACGACCAGCCGGGTCATGTCGGACTGCAGCGCGCCATGCTCAGTCACAAGCACTATTGTGATGATATTGATCGTCTGCTGACGGTGAGTAGCAAATGACAATCACACCCACTCTAATCTGATCTCTTATACTAGAACGTGTCTTGCACTTGCAGCACATTGAGGCACGCTCCGACATGGGCATGGAGAGTGGCGATGAGGATCAGCGTCAGCAACAACAGGCCTGCATGCAGTTCATATTTCAACTCATCAGTCGTATACTACAGCTGTCGGAGGAGAGCGATACGATCAACTTGGATGCTATAGCGACGCGTATCTATAAGGTTCTCAGTCACTGGCTCAACTCGGACATTTGTGGCGTTGCGGCCATCGATTTGCTCCGTACGCTGGTGCGTCGTGGACGTTCAGGCGATGTGTCTCAGCTTATAGCGCGGAACCCGGCAATTCTCGTCATGCTGCTGAATGCGCCCGAACAGAGTCACGCCAAGCATGCTCCACGTGCCACTGCTGTTTTGCGTTTATTGTACACACTGGTGCACGATAACAAAACCCAGAAACTTGTTCTCTCCAAGATCTCGGAATCATACTTTGACAAGATATTCTCTGCACCCCTTGCACTGATGCCCCAGTCGCTCAGCCCCCAAAGCTACTCGCAGTGCTTGGTGGAGAAGACAGTATATTGCCTGCAGTTGCTCATAGGCGTCGCAAGCATCGCAAAGATGGCATACTTGGACAAATGTTGCACTCTGCTCGAGCAGCCGCAGCTTCAGTACGCCTTGGCGCGTGCCATGCTCAGTAGCAATGATCAGCTGGTAACTGCTACGCTGCAAATCTCACAGTTCGAGCATTTTCCACATGCAAAAGTGGCTAAGGTTGGTTAAGTCTGCTTATAAAATACATACTATGCATGGAGACCCTGCCATAGACCATCTATCTAGCATTCCTTCTGATATCAAAGTCAGTTCCAGTCAGTTAATCAACTTTCGTGTGGGGTCATTAACCATCATCTCCCAGAGATGCTAAAAGTAACTCTATTGGATTCTCTATTTTTCGTAGGGAGAGCTAAAAGTTCTTTTACGCATCACCTGGTGGGCTCTTGTTGGCATCTATTATTATTCGTATTCCCTTACACTACTTGCAGCACATATCTAGCATAAGCAGCAGTAACATTCGGAACAACAACAACAACAACGTTGCTACTAATGTTCCAGCCACAGAGACGGAACAGTGTCGCAATTTGAGCGTGATACTCCGCAGTCATCGCACCACCATGGACAAGAAGCTGCGGCAGCGTGTGAATGGATTGATTGAACAGATTGGACACAAGGTGAAGCGCAATGAGCTGCAATCGACACCAATTTCGCAGGTGATCGAACTGTATAATCACCGCATCGATAGCCTCAACTCTCAGGCACAGCACATGCAGCAACGCCTAGAGCAGGCGAGCCTCCAGCTTAGTCGAAGCACCCAAATGACAAATGTTCAAAGTGCACAGTTGGAGACTTTTCAGACCAAGAACTTTGAATTGCAGATAAGTCTGGAGCGGTGAGTGTTTAGTATTAAATGGACATATCTACCATATAGTGCTACCTTACATGTGTATCCAGCCAACGAAATTCTCATACAGCATGTTGACATACGACTGATTTGTTTTAACATTGATCTTCAATTGGTTTTTATGATAGATAATGAATAGTGAAGAAGATTGGTCAAAAATTCGATTTTATTAAAATTTGACTTGAAGCTGATACACATAAAAATGATCTAATCCACAGCTTGCAGACGCAAAGCAAGGACTTTAAAGCGCAGGCGGATCAACTTAAGATCAATTTCACAGAGTTGTTAAAACGTTTATCGGAATCATCCGAAGAATTGAAGGTAAACGAGCGACGCCTGCAAGTGAAGAATGAAGAGATGAAACAACTGCAAAAGGATTGTGAAGAGCTCCGAAAAAAGCTTGCCACCAAGACTGAGGAGCTAGCCAAGCTGGAGACCCAGACCAAGGATGATGTAGGCTAAAAACAAATTCTATAAAATGTGTATGGATATATATATATTTAACATGTGCTAAACACCCTTACTTACAGTCCGCACGCATCGAAAGGCTGAAGAAATCGCTGATGGCCTACGAGCAAGATATACAGGAGAAGCAGCGGCTCATTGAGGAGCGAAACATAGAGCTACGCAAGACTGCCAGGGCACTAGAAGAGCAGCGAGATGCACGCAAGAAATCAGAAGATTTAGTCAGCGTGCTGGAGACGCAGCTGCAAGAAAAGAAGCTACAGATCGAATCACTTGAGCTGGAACAAAAGGAAACTGAAGATATGCGCAAAACAATTATGAGCCTCATGGAGAGCACAAAGCCCAAACGGAAAGCTCCACATTAGATAACTAACTAATATGCATCTTAATTTGATTTTAACTTGGTTTTAATTCATATTTAATTAGTGTTCTTAATGTCTTTTTTTTTCAATTATTTTTATAAAATTATACAAATTTCTATTTTATATCATAATGGAATGGAATGCATGTTTGATTACCCTGTACCATCCACACGCTAGTTGTTATCTCTCTGGCACTCATAGTATATCATTACAAAATCAAGCAGATCTCCCGATATATATACGTATACATCGCAACAATCACTTATCAATCTAAACAATATTCCAGCGCGTACACTCCATCTTGAAACAACTTAACGATTGTCGGATATCCAAAACTCAGAATATGTTAGAGGCATATCTATTATATATTTTGTGTACATCATTTTATTATCGTTTCTAATTTGTTTACGTTTTTTTTATATTTATTTTTTTTTGTATATACAGTATTTGCATGCGATTTGCTGTAACAAAAGCGGTGCAAGTGAAAAAATATGCGTGATAGAAATATAAAGTAAAAGGTTAAAAAGTAGGGGGCTAGCGTAAAAAGATCAAAGGAAATTCCAAATAAACCGAAGAGTAAAAAAAAATCATACATATTTATATATATATATATATATTAATTTAGTTATTAAGTTTAAGCATATTGCATACACATACACATCGTTATGCGTGTTTGTTGAAATTGACTAAATTTACTGCTTTGAATTTGTCACAAAGTAAAGATACTTAAATAACTAACACCAGCTTGTTGCGATGCTTTCATACGTCATCTATGCCTCATGTTGTTCTAGAAGAAATTTACAAAACGAAACGCAAACAAAGCAGGACAAAACATGTGTAATAAACGAATAGATTTTAACAAATAGTTCGAAACAATCGGTAGTTTTTACATATTTATATATAGCCTATATATATATACAAACGCACCAGAGCAAGCAGTTAGCAGTGGGTAAGGGGTAGGAGTCCGTGGGCGTGTCTATTACTGGGAGGAAGCAGTTGAAGGAAGAAGTCGAAGGAAGATGAAGAAGGTTGCAGTACCAATAACATTATATATATATATATATCTATTCATATATATATATATATAGATGCTATTGCTACTGTTGTTGTTGCTGTTGCTGTTGTTTGTGTCGCTCTATCGTTTTATGTGTTTACGATCCAAAGTGTTCCTTATCCTGATCAATGCGGGCAAACTCATAGCTGCCACGTCCGTCGAACTGCAGATAGTAATCATGATGCACCCACAAGGATTTGCGATGTGATACCGTGAATAGCGTTATATCTGCCTCGCGACAATAGCTGTACATCTTGCCTTCGACATCCACAGAGACGGCACTGGTGCATTCATCGAGTATGGCGAACTGTGGTTTGTGGTAGAAGAGGCGCGCCATGGCGATGCGCTGCTTCTCGCCACCGGAGAGCACATCAATCCAATCCTCAATGGCATCGAGGCCATTCTCGCGCTGTTCTAGGTACGTAAGTTGCACAATGTCTAGGAAATGCAGAAGATCCTCGTCTGATTTACCCAGACGACGCATATCGTCACGTGTATGTGGATAAATGATCTGATAAGCGAGATAGATAGAGAAAGAGAAAAAAAGACAGAGAGGTAGGAATAAATAGAAATTCTTATGAAGTTAAATTCCTCCGTGAGTATTTAACTGAATTGGAAATAATCTATTATTTTTATTTTAAAAGTTCTTCAAAACGGATAATATGATAGTTCTCGAACAACAAAGCATTTAATTATGCATTAATGCTATACTTCTATTGATTTCGATTGATTTCTGTGCTTAGAGTGATATTATGTATAAAAGATACTAATGGGGATATGGAAGACCCCGTAAATAACATATATTCTTGATCGAATGAAGAGCTGACTGATTCCAAACATGGGAAAAAGATATCTGGTTTTACATATGCAATTTAATTGATAGTATAAACATAATTTCAAGTGCCACAAGTTTGTCAGTCGAATGAGGGAATATCAATACTGCACTGCTGTTATAGTTTCCGAAACGAAAGGACATGAATCAATCGATGCGGCTTATCATCCTGATCAAGAGTATATATAGTTTAAAAAATCGAACAAGTCTTCTGTCTGTTGAATACATTTGGGAATTGCACAATGAAGTGTTTTCAAAATACATTTTAAAAATCGAATTTTTGGCATCCTTTTGAATGAAATCGAAGTAGACAGATTGAATAGAAACCGTTCCGTGTCTATACATACGCTTGTTGGGCACCGCCTCCTGTTCAGTAGACTCTGTGCGCGTAAACAGGCCGAACAGCGCAACAGGCGAAAGGACCATGATCCCTGATCCACGAAAATACATTTTTTTTTGTGATCAGGGTTATCCTTCTGTGTGCTTTTTTAGCACATAGTCTAAATGCTAACAAAATACTATTACTACTACATACCTGATCACGCAAGCTGCCGAGAGTCATATAAGGCCTTTGCGGAATGTAAAATAGTTTACCGCGCGATGGCTTGGTCACCTTGCCACCCCAAGTGGGCCAGAGCTCACCGAGAATACGGAACAACGAGGATTTCCCACAGCCATTGGGACCACAAACCAAAACATTTGTGCCAGATCTATGAATACATAGAACGAGAAGATAATGAGTGGTTCAAAGACTTTCGGTTCACAACTCACTTGACTTCAAATGTTAGTTCCTTGAGCAGCACATCACCATTGGGCGTGACCAAAGGTACCTTCTCAAATCGTATGATATTATCCTCGAAGCACATTATTCCCTTACTAGGACCAAAATCATTAGCTCCCTCGCTGCCTCCAAACAAGGCTCCACTACTGCCATTGGGGGTCAGACTGTTACCATTCACCATGGTGCGTTCGTATGTGCCCTTATTGAGATCTCCCAGCACCTTGATGAGCTCAGTCATGCGTGCGGTAAAGCCAGCCAAACGTGACATCTCGCGTCCAGCTAGTACCAGGCGACCAATGGCTTCGGCCAGCTTAACCAACATGCGGCCATAGGTGTAGTAGGCCTGCAGGCGCTGACCGCTATTTTCGCCGGAAAGCAGAGGATGGTTATCTGAGAAGAAGGGTATAGATACCGCATAGAAGCCCACGATCGATGCAAAATCTGAAAGCATCGCACAAATAAAATTAATCATATCTTCGACAAAATCAATCGATAACAAGAGCGACAATTACTTACATTTGCCAACGATATTATCCACAATACCCATACTGACACGAAACTCGAGGAATTTACGCAGATGCGAACGCAACTTGGAGTAGCTTGCGAGCAGGGTAAGCTTTTCCCTTACATTACCCTGATAGAAGGCAACCTCCTCGGAGTTGGTGATCAGCCTGCTGTTCACGTATCGGAACTCGCCCTCCAGCTTTTGTTCCTCGACGGTTAGACGACCAGTGGGACGTCGCAAGCGTGTTAAGAAGACTCCAGCGAATAGCAGGTATAGCATCAATATTGATGGAGTCTTACCGCCCAGGTTCACTGTCAATCGATAGACATAGATAAATATATCGAGTACAGGTTTACTTATGTTTGAATATAGATCCGTAGCACTCTCGCAGAATTTATCGATATCTGTTGTGAGCAACTGGTCGGCATTAGCTATTCGGTTATCCAGATTTGACATTTTGTAGTAGGTGTAGCCACTATGAAAAAGGAGAAAGGGAAAAATATAGAATAAATAAATATTGTATCATAGTATTGATACTACATGCAGACTCCATATTTCATTTTCGTCTTATTCCCTAAGATTACTCACTTGAGGTACTGGCTGTACAGATGATGCGTCAAATTTGTGCGAAAACGTAGCTTAAGTTCACCCAAACTCCACTTGAGAATATTTGTGACCACGGAGATCTATGAATATAAATTATATGTAAATTAAACTGTTTGTAGAATACAACTATAATGGTATTTTATATTTACCGCTGGCAATGCTGCCAAATATTTGAGTAGTGCTGTCTTAAACTTGGCCCGATTCATATGTATAATTGTACTCTCCACAACAGTCGCATTCTGTATCATCCAGATATCACTGACGGAACGTCCGATTAGTGTAGCGGCGATCAGCATGAGCAGACCAGTCTCGACACTCCAAAATCTGGGTATAAGTATAGCTATGAAAAAGATAACAAATATTTTTAGTAAGGTCTATTGTAATCCAATATTGCTATGCAAACTTACGCAGCAGCTGACGTAGTTGTTTGAAGAATACTGAGTTCACGTGAGCCTTGTTTGCCTTTTTTTCCTTTTTCTCCGATATTGTGTACTGAATTTTATCTTCATATCCCGATTTTCTGTGACAAATAAAAACCAAATGAAATTAATTGTGAATAATAGATCTTTGAAATTTTATACAAATAAAAAGTTGTCGTTTTTATAAACATGAAAACAAATATATGTATAAGTAAAATTTACCCCAGACATTTCTATCATTACGAATTGTTAGTAGGGGTGTTCTATATAGTTACAGTATAGCATTTTATTTAGAATCTTTTGATTTGTTCAGATTTATAAAATAGAGTCTACAAATTTTCAACAAAACATTTTTATTTTTAAATTTCTTTTTGATAATTGAAAAAAGATATTCATACAGCTGTAGTAAATTTTAGAACATCATGCACACTCTCATCAATTATCATACCGCACAGCGTTGGCGTTTCTTACGCTTCAACGCTGTCTGTTTCGAAGGTGTCACCATAACAGTATCGCCACGTGAACATCGCAATTTTGAAAAACTACTTGAAAATATCACAAGGGGAATGCACAAATCAGCATCACTGCGCTTACCCTCGGCGATATATTGTCTTACCCTTTTGGATGGCTCGCCCATCATGACGATTAGCGAATTGGTCGAAATCGATAAAATGTCACTATCAGAGCAAAACGTGGGTATTGCCTTTTGCAAATACGAAAAATTTCGGCCGATGGAATATAAAATATTAAAAAAACTGCCGAATATTAGTAGAGTACGTCAATATAGAAGAAATCCAGCACGAATTCGACCTTCACCTGCAGTTATACCATCCACGGTGAATGAAACTCGATCGGTGCAGAAGCCAATGATTCAGGAAGTGGTATCAGATGCTGCAACTTCTGAAAAATCGTTGGAATCGCTTCCTTCTGCAGAAACATCAGCAAAATCACATACTACTGCAGAATCATCAGCAGAATCATCAGCAGAATCACATACTACAGAAAAAACATCAGCAGAATCATTTACTACTGAAGAAGCAACGGCAGCAATACACACTATGGCTATACAGGATCCAGAACCCAATACTACCTCACTAACAGGGATCGAAGGATCCACTGATTCGGGAGATAAAGTATCAAAAACAGAAATTGGGGATACAGTTACGTCATCCGAATATGCACCGCATGCAATCGCACTAATAAATGAATGTGTATCATCAGTGAAAGATGATGATAACTTATCTGATGAAGCCTATGTTGTAGAAGAACCAGCTACCGATGATGATAAAACATCGGACAAACCCAAATCTAGTTTGGCAGAATATGGACGCGCCCTCACTTGCCAATGTCCCACCGTACCACCCTCGGCCATGCGGGATGATACACCTTTGGCATTAATGATACCTAGATCTCTACGGCACTGTTATGAGACCAAAAAGAAGTTACCATGTGGACAGGCGGGAGCGGTGCTGCTCCTGCGTCACTGCGATACCCATGAACAGGTTGTACTGAAGGTGATGGAGATCAAAAGTCGGGAACGTTGGGAATTGAATGAGTCAAACATATTGAAAAAACTGAAGGGTCATCCGTTTATTATAAATATAATAGATACGCACATAACGACACGTAGGGTCTACATAGTTGAGGAATCGATGGATATGGATTTGGCTGATTATAAGAAGGAAATTGGATCTATTTTGATGGATCAATTGGTACGTATGATGCGTAACATACTCAAAGGTATAGCCTATATACATCGCAATCAAATTGTCCATCGCGACATCAAGCCGGATAACATACTGGTACGCATAAGACCACAATCGGATCACATTGTAACAGATGTTAAGATTGCCGACTTCGGGTTGGCCTGCCCTTGCCGAGATAATGAACTATTGATTGATACCGCCGGCACGAAAAATTATATAGCACCTGAGATCCTTAATGGTGGCGGTTATAACAAACTTATCGATTGTTACTCAGCCGGTATCACATATTACGTTTTGGCAACTTCGGCGTATCCAACCAATTCCAAAATAAATGATATACCAGGCAACGACATGTTTGCCAATCCGGCTCAGTTTTGCGATCTGATCAATATGATGATAATCCCGAGTCGCCTTAAGCGTTGGTCGGCCTCTAAACTGCTCGGTCATTCGTTCTTCAAGGATAATAAGGACACGCTGTAGTCATTAAATACAAATACGGTTAGGTCATTTGTTCCTTAGTTGAGCGATTGATCGGATTGTGGACGTACCCGGCGTGATTTTGTATAGAATGGTTTTGGCACTTTTATACTTTATACACTTTGTACAATGTAATAAATATAACACTCCACTAATCCAAATTAGTTACACTTTGTGTAATACAACTATTATATGCATATTAATTAAAAATTCATCAAGTCAAAATATGCACAACATATTTTTATCATTATGGATATAACAGTTCGGCTGATAAGTAAGAAAAACGAATTTTTTTTGGAATAATTATATTTTATTATTCGACGTAATTGCCTTCGAGGGCGATACACCGACTATAACGATCTTTCAACTTTTCGATTCCATTTTTGAAATATGTTTTGTCTTTGTCCTCAAAATAGGTCTCTTCGGCAATAACTTCCTCATTAGTCCTGAACTTCTTCCCATCGAGCATTCTTGTAAGGTCTGAGAAAAGGGAATAGACAGGGGGGGCTAGATACGGGG
>JBANCZ010003461.1:0-12512 GCA_037040025.1 Sphaerogastrella javana | reverse complement strand
TCCAAAAAGTAATAACAAATAGGATAACGTAAATTGGTTCTGCAAGATTTCATTCTTAAAATATTGGAGTTATGGAGAGGTAAGATCTCTCTAGAAACTATCAGAGTAAAGGCGTAAAGTCCAAAGTAGAAAAATCAAGCGATTGCAATGCTATGAAAACCCTCTCCATCATGAATGAATCTGCAAAAACTTAATCTTTGCAGGTATAATACCACAAACACTAATAGGTTCAAAAACAGCCGTTATAGTTGGATTTTGTTTCGATGACATAAATACGACACAATCAGCTATGAAAGCATTAAATAAGAGAGATATCTTGACAATAAGAAATGGGCCAACGACCATATTCAATGCATTCGGTTTCACAGGACCAGCTTTTGAAGTAGATACAGGTTGCTCATCAAGCTTTTACGCTCTGCTTGAAGGTGATAGACTAATAGCAAAAAATATGTGCGAGTTTGCTGTTATTGGCGGACTTTCATTTAATGTATCACCAATTACTGCTTTGAAACTAAAAAAATTTGGATTTCTGGCTCCTGATGGTATATCAAAAAGCTTAGATTAATTTGTTAATGGCTATAAGCTGTCGTTGCTTTTCTCATGCAAAAGCGTATTACCGCGAAGCGAATACATGCATCTCTCATTGCATCGTCTTCTAACACCGATGGATTTAAAATAGAAGGAATTACATTTCCAAAATTTGAAACTCAGCAAAAGTTATTTAAATATGTTGTTGAAAAGGCACAATTAAACGCAGACTCAATCGACTATATTGAAGGTCATGTAACAGGGACACCTGCTGGAGATGTGGTTGAATCATAATCAATTTTAGAAGCATACAGAGAAAACAGTGTAAACCCTATTCGTTTCGGGTGTCTGAAATCAAATATCGGTCACACGGAAGCCGCATCATTCAGCTGTGCATTAACAAAAGTGGCGTTTATTTTTCAAAAAGGATGGATACCACTAAATATAAATTTTCAAAATCCAAATCCAAAGATTAAAGGGCTTTTGCAAAAACGAATTATTCCGGTTACCGAAAAAATCAGATTTGATGGCAACATTATTCCAGTTAACTCATTTGGCTTCGGTGGATCTAACGCTCACGCATTGTTCAAAGCAAACGAAAAATCACAATCACGACTTTCCCGTAAAGTCGTTAAAAAATACCCTCGAATTATAAATACTTGTAATCGAACAAATGACGGGATCAGTTATACTTTTGATTGGATAAAAGCTAACAGAGAGTGTGTAACAAAAGACATTTTGGTGATGTTGAATGACGTTGCAAAAGCTCCACTTGAAACAGGGATGTTTTACAGAGGATACATGATTTATGTTGGTAATAAACCGCTGAAAACAAATGTAAATTTTTCTGAGAAAACCAAACCACTGTGGTTTGTATATTTAGGCTCACAACAGAAACATATGGCAAAAGAGTTTCTCCAATTTCAAACTTTTGCCGATAGCATTGATAGATCAGCGAATGTTTTGAAGACAGTCAAGGTTGACTTGCTTTACTTAATTCTCAACGAAGAAGCTGATTTGAACTCGAATATATTAAATGCAATGGTTTCTATCGTCAGCATCCAAATTGCACTCACTGATTTGCTGAAATCAATGGGACTAAAGCCTGATGGAATAATAGGCTATTCTATCGGTGAAATCGCAGCTGCTTATTGCGATGGATGTATTACACAAAGGGAAGCTATTTTAATAGCTTATTACATTGATTTTTATACTTCTTCACATCAAAAAGAAAAAAGGATGATGGCTGCAGTTGGAATAAGCTGGGATGAAGCAAAGAAACCTTGTCCTGTAGGCGTTAACCCAGTGTGTGACAACACCGAGAATGGTGTTAGTATTGCTGGTGAAGAAACTGCGCTTAACATGTTTATCGATGAATTAATTTCGGAAAATATATTTGTTAGAGTCGTTCCTATGTGTAATTTTGCATTTCATAGTCCGCTTTTTTGTAAAAACTATGAAGCTCTTTTGAAGCAACTATGTAATGTAGTAACAAACCAAAAAATTCGGTCACAAAAATGGATTAGCACAGCAACCAAAGAAAAAGGATTTGCAGATGGACAATACTTTGCAAACAATGTTATTCGTCCGGTCATGTTTAAACACGCGACTAAGATGATGTCATTGGATGCTTTCGTAGTTGAGATTGGATCGGACACAGAATTGATGCCATCCATAGAACAAAATTGCCCTGATAGCAGTAGTTTGGCGCTAATAAAAACACAATAGCAGATTATATTATCACATTTCTTTCATCAATTGGTGAAATATATTTGAGTGGTCATAATCCATCTATTGAGAAGCTTTATGAAAAAGTATCATATCCTGTAGCAAAGGAAACCGCATGCTTAAGTCACTTTATTCAATAGAACCACTCAAAAAACTCTTTTGTGGCTAAATTTCCTAAATACTACAATGAAAATAAATTTGCGAAATCATTCGAGATTGATGTAATGAAAGAAGAATTTTCATTTATTGCAGACCATTGTGTTGATGGAATAAATTTATTACCATCTACTGGCTATTTGTTTTGGGTGTGGATGCATCTCATTAAAACTAAAAATATACCTCAACACGAAATTTTTAAGTTTTCAGTTGAATTTCAAAATGTTACTTTGCATAGAGCCGTAATAGTTCCCAGAAAAGGATCAGTTTCTTTGACAGTTGAACAACTTGGAAATCATTTTAAAATAATTGAAAGTGGAACTGTATGCGTTTCTGGCTTCATAAAGTTGTTTTACAGATTTTATCGTTTTATTTAACGATTTCAAAAACAATTTTTTTTAGATAAAAATCAAGAATTAATACTGGGTGATGATGTCTACACAGAGTTACGAATACGAGGATACGATTATGGTTCGAGTTTTTAAAATATTGTTGAAGTATCAACGGATGGAGCATTCAGCAAAGTTAAATGAAGTGGGGACTGGAAAAGTTTCATCGATTCAGTGCTTCAGCTTCTGCTCGTAGCAAATTCTAATCGAGCACTTAGCGTACCAAATTATTTTGAATATTTAAGCTTCGATTCCAACGCCTTCTTTAAATCTTTTAAACAACGGCAAACGTTGCAGGTCCACTATGACAAAAAATGAATGTTTGTTATACAAGAAAATATTGTAATGAGAGGAATACACTTCAATTCTATCCCTCGACGCCCGGACAAAAAATTATCGGATATTCTCATTTCACTTGTTTAAAAGGATTATTAAGTTCTGAAAAGAATTTTTCTGACAATTGCAATCAATACATCACTTTGTGTGTCACGCTCTTACGCAAACTACAAGTAAAAGACTACACTCTTATTGACTTATGCAATTTTAAAGATACATCAAACAAATCGTATTTGTTGTTGCATAAACTTAATAATGCAATTCAACAGAAAACAAGAAAGGGTTAAACTTTAATAAAAGCGACTTCCACTCACATTTGGATATTATATAATTACTAAATTTAACGTAATTACTAAAAATTTTAAATTAATATTTCTGAGCTAACGAAGACAAGTTGCTAGCTCTCCACAACCCTTCAAGCAGTAGCTGACAAAACGAAGCTCGCAAAACGGAATATATATGAGCTCGTGAAACAAAAAGCGTACTCCTACAACATTTACCTGAGCTATCATTTGATAATTGCTGCTATTCTATGAATATTATTTTATTATTATGTTGTATGAAAACTACTTAACTTTATATTGTATGAAAATTATTGTATCATTATGTTGTATGAAATTGTTTAACAATATGTTGTATAAAAATCATTTAACATTATGTTGTATGAAAAATCAAACTGGCGCCCCCTAGTTATGTAACATTATGTCCTCCTGCTTTCCTCCTGCTAATAAAATTTGTGTCACCTATCTTTTTTACATTATGTTGTATGTAAAAAAGATAGGAGGAGAAAGAGGGACGGACGGACGGACATGGCGATTTAAATTGCTTAATTCACTATGTGAAACGATAGACCACATACTTCTGAGTAACTTTCTTTATGGAACTAATCTCGTTTTAATAGAGGGACGGACGGATGGACGAACGGACGGACAAAGCGATTTTAATAGCTTACTTTCACTATGTGAAAGTCGCTAAAAAATGTATTTTGTTCGATTATTTTGTTTACATTCGAATCGCACGTATTCTTATATTTCTATTTTATTTTAAGCAACTTTCACTTAGCGACTTTAACGTATAAAGTCGCCATGTTCGTTCGTCCCTCTTTTCTTTCCTGTTTTTTACATACAATATAATGTTAAATAGGGGGCGCCGGTTTGATTTTTCATACAACATAATGTTAAATAATTTTCACACAATATCATGATAAAATAATTTTCATAGAACAGCAGCTAATATCAAGTGATGGCGGGGGTAAATGCTGTGCAAGTTCACCTTTTATTCCACGAATTTATATTCCATTGTACGAGCTTAACTACTGTTGTGTGAGCGCAGCTACTGCTACAAGAGTTGAGCAACTTGTCTTCGTTAATTCAGAAATATTAATTAAGATTTTTTAATAATTACGTTAAATTTAGTAATTATATAATATCCCAATGTGAGTGGAACTTGCTTTTATTAAAGTTTAACCTTTTCTTGTAATTTATACGTTATAAAGCTTACTTTATTATTATGTTGCATTAAAATTATTTTATCATTGTCATTAACAAAGTCATACCGGCGCCACCTATTTAGTAGTACAATCAACTCTCTATAAAGTAAGACAGTTGGGACAAGGCAAAAATGTCACATTAGGAAGGTTGTCATTTTATAAGTTAAATTTTCAAATTTTTAAATTTTTATTTGCTAACGATTATACATTACTTATGAGAGATTTAAAAAATAAGTAATCGAAGATTGTCGCAAATTCTTCCATTGCATATAAGGAATGTCATTTTTAATTTCGACCAATCTTTCAATCTCTGCATTTTTGTCATTGTTTCGCTGCTCAAAGAAGTGTTTTAATTGATGACACATTGACGATGCTTCAGTTATTGTAATTTTAGTTTTATCGACAAATTTTCGTCATCACTTATTTCAATATCGTTTTCAAATGCAATTTTGTCTTTCATTGCAATAGATTCAATTAAATTTTCATACGTATAATCAATAAATAAATCGTCGTTAATTTAATTTATTAAGTCACGCTTTGATCAACTGTTAACGAAAAATGTATCTCGTCTTTTTTTTGATTCTATAAAGAACTAAGATGCAAATAAAAGAAAGAATTGCACGAATTTCTTAATTTTTTGTCACTTTACAAAGTGAAGTTTTTAATGAAAAGTTTTTGTTTTTGCGTGTCACTGTAACTTTGAACGGGTGTCACTTTAAGTAAATAAATGTTTGTATAACCCAATTTGGTTCTTCAGCTTTTTGTCACTTTATACAGGTTGTCACATTATTCGAGGTCACATTACAGAGGGTTGACTGTATGTTGTATGTGAACCTACTGTTATGTGTGTGCAGCTACTGCCACAAGAGTTGAGCCACTAGTCATCGTTAGCTCAGCAAAATTAGTAATTAACGTGTGGATAAAATAAATGAAACACGAAGAAAATGAAATATTTCATAAAATAATTGTAAAACTGTAAAATGAGTTCAATGCATTGAAAGTATAACTAATGCACAGTTTAATAATAAATATTTCTATATTCTAAGTCCACTCGCGGCCACACATCGATTGATCATTTAAACGATGTTTTGATTTTATTGCACAAAAATTGTCTTCTGATTAATTTACCATTTCAGACAAATTTATTTTTTTTAAAAATTATATTGATTGTAAATATTGATTTTGACTATCAGATTCTGTGTAAAAATGTTTTCTAAGTGTCATTAAAATCGGGAGAAGAACAAAAGCATTTCAGAAATTTTTTCGACGTTTTGCCTTTATTCTGATATTTTTGACTAACGTGAACTAGCCTTGATCAAATACACTCATTTTGATATATTTTAGCACTGATTGGCAAAATTAGGCTAAAATCGACATTTTTTACCAATGCTTAACCAAATCAATATTTCTTCACTATAAGTCTTTTCTGTATTTAAGTCATGGATTATTTTTTTAAATGCATTTCACATAGTATAAGCCATAAAAAGGTGGTTAAAAGGCTTGTAGCTCTCGTCACTTTTAAAAATAACCCGCTATTAAATGGTTTAAAAGTTTTTCGTACCGCATTACGAAATCATTGCTTGTGTATGCATTTTTGATGGCGACATTAAATTTTATGTTGTATTATAAATAAATTAGAGCCTCCAGTTTTCCTCCAAATAATAAAATTTGCGACAATCATTTTTATCAAAACGTTGTATGAAAAAACAATAGGAAAAAAGCATGACGGGCAGACAGATGGACAAACGACCATTTCAGTGTTTTCAAATTTTTTTTCACTATGTGAAAGTCGGTTACCTGAAACAAAAGACTCGTTGAGAAAATAAGACGGGTTAAAATATGCTTTATTTTCTACATGTGCCTGTCCGAGGGGTATAATAATATTCATTTATGACCCAAGTAATCATTTTTGTCATTTTTGTTTGATGGAATTGATCGTAAAAGATGAGGAAATGTTTCAAGTTATTTTCATAAAAATTTAACATCTTTGAAAATGTCGTTGTTGAATACAAAGAAAAACAGCTTTTATCACATGAAAATCCTTTCGTACAAACCTTATGTATATTTTTCATTAATGACCCATATAACCATTCTTGTCATTTTTTTGATGGAAATAATCGCAAATTGATTAATAAACGTTTCATTTTATTTTCATAAAAATTGCACATCTTGCAAAATTTCATTTTTGAATACAAAAAAAAACAGCTTTGAACGCACGAATATTCTTTCGTACAAACCTGGGCAAAAAATGATTTCTAATAGTGATTTACACATATTTGTGTTGTTTTCGATATTCTCGTCGAGAACTAGTAAATAACAGATGAATGCTTTGAGTTCTGCATTTTTACTGTTTACGCAATGTATTCTGTCGGATCCCCGAAACACAGGAGGATCAAGAAAAACTTTATTTTCCTCAATCTTGAGAGAAACGTCTATTTTTTGCTTCGCATAAGCGCAGCGTTCACCAGCACTGTAGCGTTCCATCGTTGTTAACATTTCCTGAAACTTCACACTCGCTGGCGACATTTTTTGTATCGAAATTTTTGTAGACATTAGCGTACGTGTTGAAATGGGTTTCTCACCGTGTATTAAATTTACAATTTTATCGTTACTGCTTATGCTGTTTTGCAATATAATTTCTTTTGAGAAAATGCTCTGTGCTTCAGCTTGCAAGTTCTGTTTAAACAGCGAAATATCACTTTTCTCATAGCTACCAAAAACTTTAGCATGCTTGGCTTTCACAACACATTGAAACAGAAAACATTTGCGATCATCGTAAAATGCAAATGTTGGGCATACAACAAAAAAATTTCTCATTTGTGTTTGATATTTTTCTAAGAACTTGAAATCGTCAAAATTTTCAACATGAAAATCTGTGATTATTTTTGTTCGTAAAACAGTTTTTTCGTTTGTTCTCTTACGAAAGTAACAGTAGCATTTTTGATTATTGAGTAGCGTTGCTGCAAGTTCCTTGTAGTCTAGCTCTTGGTTTGAAAATATGGTTTTGAGAATTTGACTGAAATACAGCCGAAATGGAGCACTTATCGATAGCGGCAGTCCTTTCAGTATTGGCGTTGAATTTAAATCATTTGACCAAGCGGCGTAAAGCTTTGGCTGCGGCATTATCACAAATTCGAAGACATTTTGTTTCACTAGTTTTATAGGTGGCCGAAAAGTACATTTTTTCACAACTTTTTTCATCTCTTCGTCTGAAACGTTTGCAACAAATATTGAATCAGTATCACCTGAAACCGTAGTCAAATTTTGCTCAATACACATTTCTCTCAGGTTTGTCAACAAATTTCGAGAAATCATTGTTATCAGGCTAGCGACCAGAAAACACTTCTCGTCATATTTTGCAAAGTATGCAAACATACCGTACATACAATTTGCGTAGAGTTTCATAATTTTTGACTGCTCTTGTTTCATATCACGTAAGCTTGAATTTTGCTCTTGTGTAGACTCATGGTGTAAGCGTAATCTTTCTGCTATGAGAAAATTTTCGATTGTGGGTAATGTTGCACTGTTTGTTGTTTGCCTGCAGAGTATTACATATCCCGAAACCGGTGATTGATAGATGTCGAAAATTTTCTTAAATGATGTGTCGTGTTCTTTAATTTTGTGTCTGGTTACATGAAACACTGTCTCTGGTGATATGTTGTGCGAAGTAATTACAGCTGGGTAGTGCGACTGGAAATCATATACTGATACATTTTCGAACGCTGTTTTTGTGCTATCTTTGAACACTACTCCTCCACGTAACTTCTTATCAAAAAAATTAGTGGTTTTTTCAGCAAAAAATGGACGACCTCCTAAAACGCAGCCAGTGAAGTTGTAAAACGCTTGTGCTTTGCAAATTTTACTACTCCAGACAACCTCTTCGATAGAAAAACAGCAAAGTCTTGCTTCATGAATGCATCGAGAAAGAGCATTAAGCGAACGGAACATGGAAATGTCGGCAAAAAGCGATCTCATTGTCTTTTCATGATTTTCGTCATTTGCTGCAAAGCCCAGGCTTTTTTTCTCGAATTGTGAATTTTGTTTTACGAAAAACTTTTTTCGAAAAAATTTTGCACTCGAACAACTGTTGAGTGCGAAGTCTTTTAAATCCAAAATTTGCTGGCTCTCGTTTCTCAATTTTCCGCTGATTTCCGTGTCAATAAGTGTTTTTGAAATGAAGCGTCGAAACTGAAAAACGCGTTGGTTCTGCAACTTTGTTGCTGACGAATGCATCAATGTTCTGTGTGCGAGAAATTGAAGAACCTTTCGGAGTACGTTGTATCCGACGATGATAAAGCATTTGTCTAAAAAATCATGTGTTGCTTGCAAAAGTGACTTCTCATATTCGAAATGAATCAGTTTCACTGTTTGGCTGGTGAATCGAATATTTTCGTCTGTTGTGAGAACAGTAATTGTCTCCGAGTTTTCGCATAATTCTACTTGATGATGTTTGTTCATTATACACTTGTATTGGCATAGAAAAACAGCGTTGACGATATCACAATTTCGTAGTAACTTAACAAAACAGGTGTCGAAACTTAAAAACGATGCATCAAAAGTTTCGAAGTCAAAAATAGGAACGCGGTTGTGTTTCAAACATTGGTAGTAGCAATAGTTTTCTCGGGTTGAATCAAATTTGAAAAAACAGGCTGTTTGGTTTGTAATTTCTGTCTTTGAAAATTCTCGCATATTTTGCTCTGCGTTCAAATCGCTGCAAAATACAACAAAAACAGAACTTGAAGACTCTTTACCTTCTTTTTGGCGCAAAAATTTTTTAAATCGAACATTTCGCACAGTTTTCAGGCGACTTTGAAAATCGTTAAAATCGTTATTGTCGACCAAGAAAAATCCTACTATCTGCATAGCTTCGGAGACTTGAGCAACGTTGATCGGAGCACTGTTTTTGAGATTAATTTGCTGCTGCACGCAAAATAATTCACCGTCTTTCTCGAAGAAGTTAAGAACACAGCTCATTGCTTCTGCGAATTTCGTACTACGAGAATGCCACCTTCTAACTTTTCCAACGTTTTCGTCGAAAGCCTGAGCAATAGCGGTGATGAAAACGCAGCTACTTCAGTTCGCCGCAAACTTAAAGTTGGGTGTTTGGTCATGTTAAAAATTCTAATTATTGCGATAGTTGTTATATTTTTTGAGCTTCTTCACATTTCGTTCTTGTTTGAATTGCAAAAAAATATTGACAACAGCACTGATATTTTTTCTACAATAGCGCAAATTTTTGCTTCTTCGCTAAACACGACACGAAAAAATGGATGAGGCTCAAATTCAGCGACTAATTGATGCACAAAACTTTGCGAATATTATGTTTTTTCGCACAGAATTTGCAAAGCCTCAATGTGAGCAGAAAAACTACGTTTTCGACAATCTCATGAAACCGATTGTTTGCGACGAAAGCATCGGCGTTAAGATTAGAAACATTTTTAGCGGAGTAAAAATTTTGCCAAAAACATGGACCGAGTGCAACGTTTCCTTCGTTCCGTCCTCAATTTTAAAAAATTTTCCTACCGGCTTCGGATTTGAATTTGACGAAGTTTCGTGCAATAACCTCGATTGTTTTGGCTACAAAAATATTTTAGGTGATGTGTGCACGGAAGCAGACGAAAATACTCAAGTGGAAGGCACTATTTCTCCACTAGTCGGATGCAGAGCGTCCTGTTTTCTGTTGAACAATGTTCACAACCTATTCGATAGCACTAAACTTTACGGAGACGACAACAAAGCGGAGAATTTGCACGAAAACCTTAAATCAAAGGTAAGCAATTTGCACGTTTACTTCGACTCGAAGATTGGAAAGTGTCGACAAGGATGTGAAACACTTCGACAATATTGTTTAATGCCAAAGATGAGAAGCAGCATGCCGGAAGAGACTGTAACAGATGTGCCGCCGTTTCGGTGGGAAGCTGCTGAACAACAGTGCTATATTTCAGAAGCATACTGCAGATCGTACTTTGCATTAGGATTTCAAGAAAACGATTGTGTGCGAAGCGACGGTCAGAAAATTTCAGATCTCATTTTTGGAAGAAACGCTACTAGAACATTTCAAAAGTGGACCAGAAATTCAGCAAACTACAGTGTTAGGAATCTCGAGAAGATTGAACGGCAACGAATATTGAAAGCAAAGTTTCCGATAACAGTGGCAGTTACAGAAAAATTTGCACAGCAAAACCAGTTTCAACATTTTCAATCGCAATTGTGCGAAATTGACGCTTCAACTGACAAAAGTAAAGAAACTCTGGAAGAAACTCTTCAAAGTTTGCTCACTGAAGCAAACTTATCCAGCAATGATATTACGCACGAGAGCACTATAAAAAATTTTGGTTTCATTGTAGGAGCTGTGATAAGTTTCGTTGCAGCAGACGCAGCAATTGCTCTGTCGTTGAAATCTTTTCGAAACATACTGCAGACAGCTTCGTTTTGGGCACTGGAAAATGCTGAATTGCTTGTCGCAGAAAAGCAATCGGCAAAGATGGCTGAGGAAATTTTCGCAGCTGCAATTTCACGAAAAATAACCTCAACTCTCGCTGTTCGAATTGCAGCAGACACGCTGCTAAGCGCTGCTGATGCCGTTGATCCACTGCTTTTTGCTGCTGATGCTGCATTCATTGCTTCCTTGATTTGGGACATAGCTGATAGCAAATACAGTAAATGCATGACAAAGCATAATTTAAGTCTGCTTTGCAAGCTATACAAAAGGGAATGGAACGAGAACGCTAAACGTGTTACTTTCGATGATAGTCTCGCTTTGCGCGAAATAACGCCTGTCTTTGTGTATACTTTGCTATTTGGCTCCATGTTTGAAGAGAAATCATCGAGATACTCACAAGAGCGAGTAAAAACCTGGCTGTACTACTTAAAAATGTATTTGGATAATATTGATGTCAACTTCGACGGAACAATTGTTACGACTTCAGCTAAGAAGCACATTGAAACACTTGTACCTCAATTTTCGGAGGGTTTCTTGCACGAAAGCATAACAGAGAATATAGCTGAAAGGGAAATATCAAAAACGTATGATGAGAAAAATTTCAAAGTTTCGAACGCGTTCTTTATTTTTGGAAAAGTATTCTGCATTGTTACATTGTTGGATATTTTTGTTGTGCTTCTCGCGAAATACTTTGTGCCGAAATTACTGCGACTTATGCTTTTTTGTCTTGTAATATTTGCAGTGAGCTACTTTGTACCATACATTTTTATTCGAAACAGCAATTTAAGGCAAAAGAACATATAGTTCGTTTACTAGTAAAATGTCTTGCAGAAATCATAATCGAAAACTCGTGCTATCGGTGGTGGTAAGCGAAAGCCTTTCCTACAAAAATACTTTGATGGTAAACGAGATCGGTGGTTCGTTCGTGGTGACAATTGAAATATTTGTGCGTTGCCAAATATTTGCCACCAAGACGTACAAGTTTTGCTATGAGCTCTGCGAACTACTTCGAATACTCGATGCTCATGAGGACGTGCGGCTCAGAAACAAAGATTCATCTTGGATGCTTTCACGAATAGACCGAAGCATAATGCTGCTAAATTTGCAAAATGTAAACTGAAAATTTCTAAAATAAAAAATTTAAAATTAATACAGAATCGTTTTCAGTAAAAATTTTAAAAAATTATCCTGAGATGAAGAAGCAAAAATTTCTTTTCAGATTTACAAGGCACGATGACACACACATAAACACAAACAGCGAACTACCTGCAAATAGCCAAAGAAAAAGATTTAGTACGCTTCGACAAACATTCTCGAAAGTATTGCAGCGTTTTGTGCAGGAAGAATGATGTTTCTCGTTACATGTAAAAATGCTGATTTTACTTGCTTACACGCTTTGTGGAGATGTAGGAAGTATTCAACAAAACATTGAGTTGCTACTGAA